>BSBK01003507.1:550000-657500 GCA_027943335.1 Chamaecyparis obtusa | reverse complement strand
CTTATTACCTAGTCAAGTGTTCCTTAAGGGTCATCTCTTTGCTTCAGGGTCTCCAATAGTGCTTCATAATCAGTAGTACTAATAGTCCAAAGTTCTTTTTTCTTTGGTCTTCCTTGATGCTTTGACAACCTAACATTTGTTGCTATAACAAGGTGTGAATACATGAGAATATTTTTGTGCTTCTCATAGTCTTCAAATGCGAGAATTCCATTCTTTCTAATCATGTATGTTCATAGCCATGTTCCTGCAACAACAACTGAACTAGTAGGATATGTGAACCCATCACCATCTGTCATTAGTTGTACAAGCTTATGTTAACCTTGTACACAACATGCTAACCAATAATCTGACCTCTCATCATTCCCCTACAGTGCAACCAATGCAAAAAAATTTCCTGGCTTCAGAAGATCTGAAAGATGGTCATAGTCAACTGAAGTGTAAATGTCATCATTTCTTATAGATACTGTCAAAGATAAAGGAGTTAGATACTATGGAACCCATGTATCCACCCACTCACTTGACTCGCAATGATCCCAATCATACTGAAAACACATGGGGAAAAAACAAGCCAAATCTCGTGTCCAAATGGTCCATGTACTACTATTGGAGCTTCAGAATGAATGCATTTTTGAAGTCTTTCACTATTTGACAATCCAATCTATCTCCTCTAGTTCCCTCCTCAACCAACCAAAAGAATCTACACACTGTAGAATCAAGAGTCCCCCCTGTGACAATGCTAAAGTACACCAATCAACAATAGAATGAGCATCAAGAAGTACAACACCTAAAATCCTCAATTGCTCCTTAACTATAGCTCTCTTCACACATGCACCTGCTCCGTCATGCTCCCCTTTCTCATGCTCTGACTCAAAAAAACTCCAAATATGAGGTACACCTCTCTCCACATGCATTCTACACAACCAATAAAACATTCTGGCATTCTTAAATTAACTGGTGCAATTATCCGACCAAATGAGATGCCTATCCATAGCAATACCATTTTCCTACAAGAAGTCAAAATAGTTCTGGAAACAATGTTGAACAAACTCATGAGAGTGAGACCTGTCGTGGCTCATATAAAAATGGTACTCTCTAATTATCTTTCACTCATCTTTTTTTCTATCAAGAGAATGTCTATATGTGATGTGTACAAAAATAGAAACCTGAATGGAATTTTAATATTGAGCTTGAGTCTCATTTTGAGGCTGCAATGTATAGTTCTCTGCAAAGTCTACAACGAATATAATAGTTACAATGGGGAAAGTGTCCTTACATGTCCTGAATTGTTGATCCAACCATTGAGACTTGTGACTATGCCTTGCATACTTGTAAAAAAGATTTGTCTTGAAATCCGAGATAAAATCAGCAACATTGTATTCTTTTGCAACTAACTCACATCTAGAGCCTTCACCTCCACTCTTCAATGTATATTTCACCATTTCATATACCTTTTTTTGACGGGTGTCTTTCCAAAATTGTGTTCCAAACCCTCATGAAAACATGTTCTAAACTTGGACAAGACACCACATTATGAGCACTTGGCATTTAAGAAATCTTTTTTATAAAATAAAAAACCATCATCTCTATGACATAAAAATTGATCCAGCAAGTCTCTTGATGATTTGGGAAGACCACTTGCACCATAATCCTCTAGCATTTCATTAGTATGCAAAGTAGAATGAATGGACCGTAATAATTCATGATGCATTGAAAACTCAACATGATATATGCAACAACATGTATTCTGAATCTTAAGTGGTACAGAATAAAATGGCTTCACGGATTCAAAAGACCTTTATGATATTTTCAATGTTGGATGTGTCTCACAAATTTTTTTATACAACATTGTTTTACTTTCCTCCACATAATGTTTAGGATGTGGAGTGGAGTCTCGATTTCCAACTCTCAACTTCAAGACATCCTTCACATTTGGTGACACTCTTGAGTTAGCTTCCCAAAATTGTTGAATTTCATCCTTGACAACATTTTTTAGCTTCTTATTGAAACATGGAAGTCTCCCACCATAAGCCCATGTATCAATTTGAAGCAGATCATCAAGTCTTTCTCTTCTTGTAAGTGCTCTACCCAAATTTTTATGGTCTATATTGAAGTCAACATAAGTTTGTCTCATCAAATGAGCCTTTCTCAACTGATGACTTACTAAGGAGGTTGTAATTATCCTCCGAGCAACTCTCTTGTCTTGTTCTTTGCTAGTCTCCCCAATGCTATTGAGAGCATTGAAAAGATTATTCACAATAATGGCATTTCTCTCCATTTTTTTGTTCACATGAATCTTCAATTTCACAAGCACAGGTCTCATCTTTTGCATCTTTAATAGCTGCACAAAAATTTGACATTGCTCAACCAATGTCTTGTTTCCAAAAAATTGATCATAAAGTCTTGAAGGCCACAACCTAATGGTTCTATGTGACCTCTTTCCTTTCCAATTATTCATAATGTTCTCCTCAATTTCAATTAACCATTTAGGTCTTCCTGAAAGCCTCGAATTTGAAGTTTGATTATCTTTATTACAAGGGACTTCATTTCACATATAATTTGGAGATGTGTAATGTTCATGTGGTTCTTGTGCAATATTTTCATTCCCCAAGTCTACATTTTCAATCTTCATCTGTACATTTTTAAATTCAACATCCTCTTCACTTACAACTACATTTACAGGGTCCGATTGATTAATGTTCAACATACCTTCTCTCCTTCTTCGGTGATTTTCCTTATCCTTTTCCTTATATGCTTAAATTTCTTCATTTGTCAGCTTCCTCTTGCGTTTAGCCTTTCGATGACTACTGCTTCCCATGGTGAGACCACAAGTCAACAAAATTCAAACAATGGGCTCCAAATCACATTTTTTTTTCTGCAATGCGTGAAAAAAGTATAAAATCTCGTGATTGTCTGGTTTGTGGGGACAGGGAATATTTTGGTGAAATATTACTTGTCCAAAATTGGGTATCTGATTTCATATCGGGTACCTGATATTCCTAGCTAGAATAAAAAAAGGGCGGGAGCAAATGAAAAAAATTGAACTTTTACATATATTAATGTATATAATATATATATAAAAGAGGCATATGATATATATAATGTATATATTATATATAAACTAATGTATTATAATATACTAATGTATTATATGTACTAATGTATTATATACTAATGTACTAATGCATAATATACTAATTTATATTATATACTAATGTACTAATGTATTCTATACTATTTTTTATTTTTTATTTTTTATTAAATGTTAGGGAATGCATGAAAATAATATGATTTTGAGCAGGAGCATGAGTCCCTACAGGGGCATAGTTGTGCCTTTTATAGGTGTCATAAACCATAGCTATGTAGAAATGGAGGCTTTGAAGAATAGTTCACTAGAGGCAGATTACAGAAGCAAAGGGCAAGAGAATCACTCTGTTTCCACCACCTGTGGGTGTGAAATGGTATCTTTCCCTGCTTTTACAACTGGAATGCTAAATTACAAATGTTCTCGAAATAGATTCTGGATGAACCGGACAATTGTACCATGCCTGTTGATAATCTGATAGCTCAAAGAAGTCATTGGGAGGTTAAACAAGAACAACTGCATGGATCTTTGAACCAGTCGATGATTATGGAGAGCAGGGAAGGGTTTGGTAAAAGGAGTAGTTGTACTAGAAATTATGCAAGTGCCATAGAACCAACCGCATTAATAAATTTAAAGAAGAGATCAGCGGCAGCATGACATTATGAGGAAAGCCTTGCCATTTCAATGGCACCACCCTGATATTATGAAGAATGTCTTGCTGCTTCAATGTCGGTGCCACCTCTATCTCAAACTTTCACCATTGCTTCTCATCAGTACTCTGAGATATGGCAGGGATTATGGGCTTTTGCACAACATAGTCCATCATAAATTCTCTATAAATCATCATGTGTTATAGCATTCTGCATGTTTCTGAAAAAATTACTCAAAGAATTTAATTTTCACTATAATTTTGGCTCCATGAATTGTCATTTTGCACTCAGAGAGAAGCTGCAGATTGCAAGAATTTAATAAATTTTGTTTATCTCATTTTCTTTCTCTACCATTTTTGAGTGATAAGGCATACTAGGACCCCTAGGGAGTCCCCATGACCCCTTTTGACACATTGGAACACTCAAGTGTGTCTTAAGTGGTCCTAGGACCCCTTAAGCCACACTTGAGCATTCAAATGTGTCAAAAGTGGTCATGGGGACTCCCTAGGGGTCCTAACATGTGATACAGTGTACTAGGACCCCTAGGGAGTCCCCATGACCCCTTTTGACACATTTGAATGCTCAAGTGTGTCCGAAGGGGTCCTAAGACCCCTTAACACACACTTTAGCATTCAAATGTGTCAAAAGGGGTCATGGGGAATCCCTAGGGGTCCTAACATGTGATAAGGCATACTAGGACCCCTAGGGAGTCACCATGATCCCTTTTGACACATTTGAATGCTCAAGTGTGTCTTAAGGGGTCTTAGGACCCCCTCCGACACACTTGAGCATTCCAATGTGTCAAAAGCGGTCATGGGGACTCCCTATGGGTCCTAACATGTGATAAGGTGTACTAGGACCCCTAGGGAGTCCCCATGACACCTTTTGACACATTTGAATGCTCAAGTGTGTCCGAAGGGGTCCTAAGACCCCGTAAGACACACTTGAGTGTTCCAATGTGTCAAAAGTGGTCATGGGGACTCCCTAGGGATCCTAGTACACCTTATCATGTGTTAGGACCCCTAGGGAGTCCCCATGATTCCTTTTGACACATTTGAATGAGACCCCTTAAGACACACTTGAGCATTCAAATGTGTCAAAAGGTGTCATGGGGACTCCCTCGGGGTCCTAACATGTGATAAGGCATACTAGGACCCCTAGGGAGTCCCCATAACCCTTTTTGACACATTTGAATGATCAAGTTTGTCTAAAGGGGTCTTAGGACCCCTTCAGACACACTTGACCATTCAAATATGTAAAAAAGGGTCATGGGGACTCCCTAGGGGTCATAATGTGTGATAAGGCATACTAGGACTCCTAGGAAGTCCCCATTACCCCTTCTGACACATTTGAATGCTCAAGTGTGTCAAAAGGTGTCCTAAGACCCCTTAAGACACACTTGAGCATTCCAATGTGTCAAAAGGGGTCCTAAGACCCATTAAGACACACTTGAGCATTCAAATGTGTCAAAAGGGGTCATGGGGACTCCCTAGGGGTCCTTGTTGGTTCCCAAAAATGGGAGTTTATGCTCTAATAGGAAACCAATACATCTACATATTTTGAGAATGGGTTAGATCCAAATATTGATCTCTAAAGATGATTGGACCAACTATAGGGACAAGACTGCCCTCTGCACTTCTGGCAGGGTACTCCTAATCCAGTAACCAAACTTGCTTCACTAATTCACTGACTGGATTTAAATGCAATAGATAAATAACAAGAGGAACCTAAATGATGACCATTCATTCATAGATTTTTCACTATCACTATGTGGTAAAACTATCCTACAAACCACTGTACTTTAATGAATTTTGACAATTTTATGCTTAAAGATGGAGATACCAGTAGAATCCTTTCAAACACTAATCTCTATGAGAAGAACTCCACTGCCAACTAGTGTCTTATCCATTGGGTAACACCTCCACTGGAAGACTGTTATACATAAACAAATATATTGAACTTTGAAAGATCTTTGCCATTTGAAAATACTAATCACCCTGTAGTGGATTTTATCAAAGGTTCCTAGATTCACACTACTTACTGATGCATCCTTAAGAAAAGCTTCAAAGAATTTATGTCATATTCAAAGCTTATTTAATCTGATCCTGGTAATCCTTTTATAGAATAAGGATTGCAAACAAGCTTCGGATCCTCTTAGAAAAGAAAAGAAAGGAGTCCTCATATAAGACAAAAATTGAATATAAAAACTTTCTTGTTACAAAACTTTCAGATGGATCGTAAATATGAGTGCCAAAATCTAGCAATAGCTTCCAAGGTTAGCTCAACATCTTCTAGGTGCTATATCCACACTTTCTTCTTTATGGAGTTGGGGCAACGCTATGTGTTGCCTCCTCAAAGGATGTTTCTTCTTCTTTATTATCCTCTGAAAAGGATGCTCCTTCCCAGGCTGAAAAGGTATCCTCAGAAGGCCAATTAAAAGCCAAAATTTCATCCATCTTTGGTAGAATCTTGTTCCACCTAGTAACCAATTGATGAATTTCAATTATCACTTTAGTAAAATGCACCCTGACATCTTGTAACATTTCAATTGTTTGTACAAAAGGAAGAGTATCTTTAGTCCTAATAGCAGCTTCAATCTTGACTGACACTCCATTCTCAATTTGTTCCAACCATTTTTCCCTCTCTTTTATGGTTCCATCTGCTCTAACAACACCAAGGAATATCTGAAAATCATTCTGCAGGTATATTAGTCTTAAAAGAGCTTCTTTTCTCTTTACTTCTTCCCTAGATATTTCAAAATCAAGGAGAGATTTGACAATTTTATAAGTAATTACCAATTGGGGGCACACACTACTATGATCATTAATTGATTTAAGAAATCTCTTCAAAACATTTTCCCTAGGCACCCACTCATCCAAAAATTTTCCCACAGTGTCTTCTTCTTTTCTAAAAGAAAGCAAAATGTCAGATAACTGCCCTACATGTTTATAAACTTCTCTAGGCTTTACATTCCTAACAAAGTGTTGAATGGCGTCCTTTATTCTCTTTTCAAATTTATGTTGTTCTCTCTATTCTATATCTTCATTTCTTAAGGAAAGGGGAAGAGGGGACATTGGAAACTCAATAATGGGGCTTGAGGAGGAAGGACCAGCAGTAGAAGAAGGAAGTTGCAACTGTTGTTTTGCCTAGATTGAGGTTTCCTCCCCCTACTTTTTCTTCAAGTCTGTAGTTATTTTATCTTTCTCAAACAATCCTTGTTTCAAATCTCCATACGCCCTCAGCATTTCTTCAAATTTTCTAGTGATTTCCTCCTTCTCTTTTACTTCCCTTTCTACCATCTTTTCTGCAAGGTGAGTTGTGGCTACCACCATACTTGATGCTTCTATTGCTGATGTGTCCAAAACCCTCTTGACTATGAGACCACCAGAGAGACTATCCTTAATTATTTTCTTTCCTTTGTTTTTCTCATCTTTCTTTAATGACCACATGACCAAAGCTTGATGGTCATTACTAAAAGAAACTCCTTTGACAGCTTGTTCTGCCTCTTCCTTGGTCTTGTACATAGGTGTAGTTTGTTTTTGAACTGCATCAAGGACTATTGCATCAGCTATGTCCCATTCAGGGAGGACAAGTACTTCTGCATTCTTTACCAATTCTCTCCCCTATTCTAGATTAGTCCCTTCAAATCTATGTGTCATTTCTTTCCTAATTTCATCTTCAATAGTTTTAATATCCGTATCAGGATTCTCCTTGTGCTTCTTCTCACAGGGTTCCTCAAATTTACTCATGTTCATTTTCCATAAAAAATTTAAAAATGTCTGGGTCTTTACAAATGCATCGTCAGCCAGAAATTCTTCAGATACCTATTTGACTGTAGGGTCCAATTCTGTCCCTACAATTTGTCCTGTTGTTAAGCCTAACTCAGGCTCCTTTGGTTGCTCTAGAATTCCCTCATTTATCTTGTCTTGAGTCATGAATATTTGACCCTGAGATCCCATTTTTTGAATCTGCTCTATTATCTCCTAATCATCTCTAATATTCAAGGGTGACTGTGAAGGAGAGTATTCTTCCTCTGAATCATGAGGCCTCTCTTCTATCCTTTGTTTCTTGGTGGGATGTGAAAAATCAAGGATGTCTTCACCTAGCTGGTCTTGTGGTACATCTATAATTTCTTCACCCTCCTTTTTCCTCTCCACCTGCTTTGATGTAGAAGGGAGATCTTCTCTTATCTTTTACTGCTTATTGAAATCAGATTCTAGGATTATCACACCGTAACCAGTCCTCTCTTGCAACATATATTTGCCAGGAGGCAACACCTTTGCAAATGCACCTTTGCCCAACAATGATGTAGCCTTCTCTGGGTTGTCTTCCATGGCCTTTTTCTTCTTCTCCTCCAGAGTCTTAAAAATCTCTTCAAAACAATTCATGAGAGTATATATCCTCTTTCCCATAGGATTTATACTAGCTATAGGATCATATTGGGGGTCAAATTGTTGGACAAAACCGCATGTTTTCTTGTACACTAACCACTTTTCCTTTCTGACTGCTTGGTCTTGCAACCTTGGGGTATTTCTAATAATATCTTCAGGAAAATTAAAAATGTGGTTTATTGCTAAGCATCTAACCCTCTTTCTAAACAATTCATTGTAGAAACCCTTTGGGTCTATCATCCAGGCAATTGTCATTGTCAAATGATATGGATCTAGGATTTTATGCATATGAAGCCACCCACCCTTTGTGATTATAAATTGGTGACCAATGGTAATATTTGGGAACAAAGTTCCTCTACCTTTAGCAATACTATTTTTCTCAATATCCCCTAATTGTCTGAAGAATTCTGCAATGCCAATCTTGATGGGAACTTGGAAAGGAAAAATAAAAGGAGTCCCCTTCAAACCATATAATCTAATAATAGTTGAATAGGGATAGAAAATAAAATCACCCCAATTGTGCACTATGTTGAGGTCCTTTGAAAATTGCTATGGTCTAACAATTTTGGCCAAGGTGATCGGGACTCTAGGGCTATCATGAACAAAGAATAGTCTCAATCTTTTTGCAAAACATTTGTTAAACCATATATAACTACTATCCTTTTTGTCCCATGTCATAGTTGAATTCCACAGTTGAACAGGCATGTCCTCCCCACCTCTTTGTTTGGATAATTCCATTTCTTTTGCAAAATAATCAGCATCTTTGAAAAAAAACATGTACATCATGAAAGAGTACCAGCAAAAGGGTTTATCAACTTTATTCTTCTGAATCCCCATTAGTCCATCATGGATTAAGTCAACAATGAAGGGTGCATAATCAAAAGTAATGGATAGATGCAGATGTAATATCTAGATCACCATATACATCAGGTGCTCTGGCATTTTGTCATTAGCATCTTCCCCAAAAACCTGACACAATGACCATTAGGTGCCTCTTGCCAGTACATAAAAATACTCTATTTTGAATGGTTCCTGTGCACCTAGTCCTGTAACAATCATCTTTCCAATTTGAGTGCAGAAATATTTTACAAGACCAATTCTAAGGAGATGTCTCTATGCATCATACACCTCTCTTAATTCTTTAAAATCAATTGGTTCCAGGTTAGGTGAGGGGTCACTTAGTCTGAAAACTATTCTAATTTCCTCAACAGAGATTGTCAATAGATTTTTCCCTCTAACACCCCTAATCTTTTTAGTAATAGGGTCATAGTTTTTTGCAACTTCAATCATTAGGTCTGTGTCTAAGAAGACACTAGGTACCACAAGCTTCCCTATGTCATTTTCCCATACATTACAGGTGGGAATAGGGGTATTTCTCTGGCTAAATCCTACTGTAAATAATGTCAGCCCAGTAAAGTCAGAAGTACCACTTGCATTGAAAAAACCAATCTTATCATCCCTGATATAATTTCCTATATCACACAATCCATCCACCACTTTTACCCTAGGCTCCTTTGCTATTAATTGATTGACCTCTACCAAATTTACTTTTGAGCCAAGAAAAATTTGTAATAAGTCTTCATGCAAACCCCTCTTAAGATAATCGGTTTCACTACAAAGCTCTTTCCTAGGTGGCATTTCTAGGGCTTATAGCTTACATTTATTGGTTGCAAAAGAACATACTAGAAAATCAATAATTCTTAACAAAACAAGTAAGTGCAGGAAGAACCAACCTTTACTTCAAAATCCCTAAGAAAACAACAATCAGTTTCTGCAATTCTGTTTGCCAAATGCTCTACAAATTCTTATCTCCTTGTGACTTTTTGAGGAAGCATAGATTTTGATATACTCACAATCGATGCACAATTATTTTAGTAATTTACTTCGCATGATTTTGCCAATAATTTTCTGGGAAATAAACTGTCACTTGTCTGAACCTTTCACCCACTTTACCTTCAACTTAAATTCTGACCATTGATTTTCACTTAACAAAAAATCCAATGGTTTTTCGCATGATCGCATAGCTTGAAAGAAACTTATGTGACCATATGACAAGCCGTCATGTCAGTCTCTTCATTTGGTGGCAATCCCTTACAACTTTCACTATTAAAACAAAATGTTAGTCACATGATTGCATAGCTTGAAAGAAGCTCATGCGAACATGCAAAAAACTATTATCCTTCAACTACCCTCATCTTTTCTTCAAGTTATCGGTCCCACCTCACCTTTGTCAATAAAGAAAATCCATGCTTGCAATAGCTGGAAAGTTGTCATGTAATTTCTTTCTTTCTGAGCACTAGTGTTTGCTAACATCTTCCACATTAGCAAGTACTATCAACCAATCAAGGAAAAACCATATGCAAAAACTAACATTGGTCCCATAGTTTTTAACCAATGAGAAACCACCAGTTGTGTACACCTGTCAACGGTCCCACTCAAGAATTACACTAAGCTTGTTGAAAGATCAACAATTAGTGGCATGATCACATAGACCTCTATGATTCTATGCGATTATAAGACAACCATCCAATCTTCCCTTCATTACTTTCATCTTTGAAGATTCTTTTGACACTGGTCCCACTTTGTTTTGGCATTAAGCTTTACTGTAAGATCAATGGTTAGTCACATGATCGTATAGGTCTATAAGATTCCTTGCGATTATACAACTGTCGTTAGATCTTCTTAAAGATACCAAGCTGAAAGAAAGCCAAAACATTAGAATATAAGGTATTTAGGACTTAAGATATATTATAGCCACCAGACTTAGGAAAAATTAAAACCACTAGTCATTGAGACTTAGAAAAACTTTTATGCACGTGCACTTTGAAGACTTTAAGTGATTCAAAAAGGTAACGCTCAAATAGATTTAAAATAGAGCGACCTAGGGGTTTTTTTTTGTTGAAAATAGCATATATTTAGGGTTTTTCATAGGTTTAACTCTTGTTTAGGGCTCACTAGATACTGAGGAAGAATAGATAATTTTGCAGGATTTTTTATGGGTTTTTGTAGCAAAATTATCACACTTTCATGAACATCTATACACACTTCAAATTTATAAAAATTTCACAAGACTCATGTACTGAAAATTTGAAGTGCCAACAGTGGCTCTATCTGGGGATGTATGCCTCTTGTAGGCATGACAAGAAATAAGAAACTCTGGGGTAAGTAGACCATCTACTGAAACAAAACAACTAACCTACTCACACAACTGGAAAACAAACACACAACTGGGAAAGGGAAACTAACTACTGTTTATGGATAATGAGAGTACTTTAAGAAAAGTACAACTTGAGGAATTGTCCATGAACTGGAAATTCCATTTTGTTTCCAATCAAGTCCTTCAGAATGTATGAATCAGGTCCCCATGTTTGACTGATCAAATATGGTCCCAACCAAATAGGGTCAAATTTGTTGTGTTTACCCTTGTCTTCAAGCTTGGCATTCCACATCAGGACCAAATCATTAGCTTGAAAACTTCTGATTGTAGTTCTTCTATCATACAAACTTTTATACTTGAGCTGAGATTTCAAATTTGTAACATGTGCTTCCCTCCTTGATTCATCTAGTTGTATCAAGTCCTGTAATCTGATCTTCATTTCATCATCTTGATCATCATCATACAACTGGATGAACTTGTACATTTGCAACAAATTATTTTGTGGTAACCTGGCATGGATATCATATACTAAATCAAAAGGAGCACACCCTATGGCCTTCTTGATTGTCACTCTGTCAACCCATAGAGCTAGCTGTAGTTTTGAATCCCATGCCTTCTTGTTTGCATCTAAGACTCTCTTCAAAAAATTTATCAAGCTTTTGTTACTTGATTTAGCCTGACCATTTCCTTGAGGATGGTAAGGAGTAGAGTATGAAATATTTATACCATATTGCAAACAAAAGCTAACAAATTCTTCATATCTAAAACACAAAGCATTTTCTACAACTAAAACTTTAGGGCATCCAAACCTTATCAGCAAATTTTGCATCAGGAAATCAATAACCACTTTACTGGTTGCATTTTTAGTGGGACTAGCTTCCACCCACTTTGTAAAGTAATCAATTGCAACCAATATATAGGAATTTCCTCCACTAGATTTGTTTGGGATCTCTCCTATGAAATCCATACCCCACTTTTGAAAAGGGGCTTCCACAGTTACAGGACTTAGAGGCAAATTTCCATTGAATTTCAATTTTCCTGAAAATCTCTGACAAGCATCACATTTTTTGACAAAAGAATGTGCATCTTTGAAAATACTAGGCCACCAAAATCCAGACCTCAATATCTTATGTATAGTGGTTTTAGCCATGTAATGGCCACCACACACACCTTCATGCATGTTTTGCAATAAATCATTAGCCTTTTGAGGGTCAACACATTTCATCAAGACACCCTCATTACTCCACCATAATTCTCCTTTAATGATCACATATTTTAGAGCATGTAATTTGACAGTCCTCCTTTTGTGGTCTTCCATATTAGAAGGAAGTAAGAGCTTTTGCAAGTATCCAATGATATCTTTGTACCATTCACAACAATCTAAATCACAGTTGTATGGCCTTTGTTCTTCTTCAAGAGTGTTGATGTGATTAGCATCCAAATTGCTTTGGGCCATAAGTTTTGCTAACCCCAATCCTCTTACTAGTTTGGTGATTTGGATATCAATATTAAACTCTTGGATTCTGTTTATCCACCTGCATCTTCTCCCTGAAACTTCTTGTTGAGCCAAGATGTCTTTTACTGCAGCACTGGGCACATATGCAACTATAGTTGCTCCTACCAAGTAACATCTGAAATTCTTGATAGCTTTGACCAATGAATAAGCATGTTTCTCATTTATATCATACTTTAATTCAGCTACCTGCAATGATTTACTAAAAAAGGAAATGGGTTGTTCAAAACCCTTTTAGTTCTTCTGTAACAATACTGCAGCTATAGTATGATAAGAAGCAAATGAAAAGATTTGGATTGGCTTACTGAAATATAGTGATCTTAATACAGGGGCACTTTTAATAGCCATTTTGATATCAAAAAAAGCTTCCTTGGCCTCATTATTCCATTCCACCTTTACATTCTTCTTTAGCATTTTAGAGATGGGAACACTGATTTCAACGAAGTTTGTAACAAACCTTCTGACAAAGTTTAATTGACCAAAGAAAGACTGGATACCTTTTACATTTTTTGGCAATGGTACCTTGTCTATTACTGCTACTCTCTCAGGATCAATCTTGACTCTATCCTTAGATACAATATGTCCCAAAATCTTACCCTCAATTACCCTGAAGGAACACTTCCTTGGGTTAAGGGAAACCCCGTATTCTAGAGCTCTTACAAAGATTTTTTCCAAGTGACCACAATGCTGGTCCTTCTTTTCTGAATAAGCTGTCAAATCATCCTAATAAACAACAAGAAATTTATTTATGAAATCTGCAAAGGCTACATCCATGGCTCTTTCAAAGGTAGCCCCAACATTAGTTAAACCAAAAGGCATCCTAACATACACATAAGTACCCCATGGAGTATTGAATGTAGTTTGGAACTATTATGATTCTTTGACAACTACTTGATTGTAACCTGAAAAATGATCCATCATGGACATTAATTCAGATCTAATAACCCTCTGTAACATGGCTTCTATGTTTGGTAGACCATAATTGTCCTTTAAAGAATTTATGTTCAGATTTCTAAAGTCTACACACAACCTGATGTCTCCATTCTTTTTTCTTACAGGGACAAGATTAGAAACCCATGTTGAATGCCTAATAGGTTGAATGATGCCTGCATCACTCATCTTTTTTAGCTCATCCTACATTTTTGGTGCCAAAGTAGGGTTGATAGGTCTCAACTTTTGTCTAAAAGGTTTGGTATTTTCCTTCAAAGGAATTTCATGTTGGAACAAGTCTTCTCTATATGCCTTTAAATCATCATAGGACCAAGAAAAGACATGTCTATACTTTCTAAGAAGACCTATCAGAGACCCTTTTATTTCAGGAGTCATGCTTCCCCCAATATACACATTTTTTGGGGCTTCCTTTGTTCCTAAATTTATCTCCTCTACACCTTCAGGCTTGCTTAAAAGCTTTGCCTAGGAAGAGCTATCATGGCTATCAAATGCTCTTTCCAACACTACCAAACCCTTTGGGACTTTATTTTTTTTCAACTGCAAGATCTCCTTGCCAAGGAGAGAGTCCTTATTATCCGATGTTTCTACACACTCACCAAAATTTATCTCTTTGTCTCCAAAACTTGCATCATAATGTAGAAATCTTAAAATATCTAGATCATCATCAAAAACCTGCCAATTTTCATACTTATCTGGTATGGATGGCCTAGTTTGAATCTCAATCGTAGATATCCCTACAAAAGTGATATCATCTAGTCTTAATGCAATTTTAGCCAATAAATTAGCCATTCTATTATGGCCTCTATCCATCCAATCAATACAGAAAGCATCAAACTGTTCTATCGCATCCCAAACAACATTCCTATATTGTTTTAACCTTTGGTTTCTTGAAACATATTTGGATCTAATCTGAGATACAACTAATTCTGAATCTCCAATAACTCTAAGATTTTTGACCTCTTGCTTTGAGGCTAATCTTAATCCTATCAGTAAAGCCTCATACTCTATAGTATTATTTGTACAAGTAAATGATAGGGTGAAGGAAAATTTAAAAGTTTTTTCAGTGGGGGAAATCAACAACACACTTGCACCAGATCCTTCTTTAGAGCAAGCACCATCAAAGTACATGGTCCAAAGATCATTTTGATTTTTTATATTTCTTTCCTCCTGAGCTAACAAAGAAGGTTCATCTTCATTATCATTACTCTTTACTTGAGAGGAATTTATGTCAGTATCGAGAAAACAATTCATGTTATTATCACTAGCTTCTTCCTCAATCATGTGAGGAGTTCTAACTTCCCTGATTACCTTAATGCTCTTACCAGTGACATTAAAAGTAGCATAAGATAAATCACACTAGATGCTACCTCCCATTGTGGCACTCCATTTTCTTGATAACAGCATTCCATATTGCGGAGGAATATCCACAACTAAAACACTCATAGTCAGTTATTTCTCAGGACAAGCAACAAGCCTATAAGGTAAGGATTTTATTGTTCCAATTACTGGTACCTCCCTAGAGTCTATCTTACCTTTTAGGGTATCCTTGACTTCAGGTTGTGTGGCTATACCCAATGGCTCTTTATCCTTTGATTTATTTTCAGGTTGGGAATTTGGGGTAGTAACCATTGGAGTTTTAGCCTTGATCTCAAAAACCTTGATTGGTTCAGCAGGCTTTTCAATGCCCTTTTGCTTTAATTTCTTGGCATCATCAGCAACCTTATTTTTTGTGGCAGACTGCTTTGCATCTTCTTTATCCCTTTTAATTAAAACACCTGCTGGTTTACCAAAAGTTTTATCAACAGTCCTATTTCTAGGGACATAATTACTCTTGGCCTATGTCACCATATCAGCAGTGATCTGGGCTATCTCTTCATTAGAGGGTCTTCTTAATACAACAGGTTCTTCAACTTGTTCAGATTTGTTATTTATATCTTCAATTTCTTCCACTTCTTCATTAGAAAAAACTTGTTGATGGTAAGCCTCTCCTTTGTTCTGAGAATGATTTACGTCCTGATTTTCATTTTCTTCATCATAGTCAACCTCTTCGACAAATTTAGCAAAGGTCATTCCACAACCTCTGTCATCATATGATTCATCTTTCTCCTCTTCTTGTTCAATATTTTCAGACATATTATGAGAAATCACATAATAATCTAAATCATGAGGGGATTGACACACAGTGCACCATGGAATTTCACTAGTCATATTGACTGAATGCTTTTGCATAGGGTCAGGGGTTTTATCATTTGGTCTCATATCCTTCTTTTCTGGGACAACAAGCTTTCCATCCTTCCACTATGTATTGTAAGGATAGTTCTACATACTAGGCTGCCAATTGAAATTATTTGGGGGAGGTCTATCATTTCCCTGAAACTTATTTTTACTTTCCCCTAGTTTTAGATCCTTTAAGGAATTTAGGATCTTCTTGAGCTAATCATCTTCCCTAGGTTTTACATTCGCAGGTTTATCAACTTCTTTCTTTCCAAACCTAGAGGTTTTAGGATCCTCTCTTCTTCCTAGTTTTCCAAATACCCTCCTATTGCTTTCAATGTTCACCGCAAATCTTTGAGCTTCTCTGATAGTCCTAGGGTTCTTATCCCTAAGAAGGTATCCCATCTTGGCATCAAAAGCATTTAGATATGTTGCTAGACATACCTTCTCATCCAATCTCATGACTTGGAAGAGTTTGTGCATTGCCTTTTGAAACCTCACATTGAATTCTAGGACTTCCTCATTCTGGTTTTTCTTTATATTGTTAAATTCATTTAACATAAAACCCTCATTAGTCTTATCACTGTACTGATCTTTAAAACAATTTATAAAATCATCCCAAGAACCAATACAGTCATAAGGAAGCCCTCTGAACCAGTCTCTTGCATCTTCAGTTAAAGATTGAACAAACAATTTCATGATGACATCTTCATATTCTATTTCATAGTCATCAATCATATCAATAAATTTCTTTAGATGCTCTTCACAGGAAACAACATTATTTCAAGTAAACTTAGGTAATTTCTCTCTAATCTTTGCAGGAATCAAATTAGGATAACCAACAATATTGTTAAAGAGAAGCTATCTGTACCTTTCAATGTGAACTGTTCCTCTTTGTAATGAAGCATTTGTTTGAGAGGTGGAAGCTTTGTTATTTTCTGCATTAGCAACATTTGCAGTAGTCATTGGTGTGACAATGGCACCCTAGGTATCAGAATTTCCAACATTAACATTAGATGTCATCACAGGGTTATTTGAAGGAGTAAAAGACTATCTAAGAAAATCAACTTTCTTTTTCATTTCCAAAGTAGCAGCATCAATTTCCGCCTTCTCTAATTCTTTAGCAATAACCTTTTGTTCTCTTCTAGCCCTTTCTAAATCATTTTCCAATTTGGACAAAGGATCTATTGGGATTTTGTCATTTGTGGCGCCATTTATTGTGATTCCTATTGAAATCTATTTTCCTTTATCCTTAGGCTTCCTAACTTCAACAATGGGTTAGAGAATAGGTTATTCACCAACTTCCTTGGGGGCTTCTACAAAGTTTATGGCCTTTAAAGTCATCAACTATCTTTTGAGTTGATCTACCCTAATTTGGGCCTGTCTTGTTTCAGTTTCTTTTTCCATTTCCCTCTCCTTCCTAATTGCAATTTGTTCCTAGATATTTTTCTCTAAATTATAGATTTCTTCAAAAATATCCTCTGAATCTAGAAGAGTAGTATCAAAGGGTGAACTTTCAAACTCAAC
Source organism: Chamaecyparis obtusa (assembly GCA_027943335.1). Classification (NCBI taxonomy): domain Eukaryota; kingdom Viridiplantae; phylum Streptophyta; class Pinopsida; order Cupressales; family Cupressaceae; genus Chamaecyparis; species Chamaecyparis obtusa. Next base: position 640,015 of record BSBK01003507.1, on the reverse strand, counting down.
ATCTCTTTGCTGATTTCTAGGATTTTTAGGACTTTCAGAAGGAGAAGGTCCCCAGGTTGGGGGATCATTTCTCCCTTCCAGGCCCCTACTCTTACTTCTTAACCTCCTAATTTACTTTTGAGGTTCTACATCTGGGTTCATCTTCCTATGATGTACTTCATCATCCTTATGAGAATAAAAATCCTCATATGCTCCTAAACCCAAATCAATTGCCTTCTCATACTCAGAGGCATTTTCTTCCTAGTCATGAGTGAATTGGTGATTCATTTTCATATTTTTCTTTTGTCTCCATGCCTAAGACATATCACCACTGCTTTGATGTCTTTTAGGAAGATAAGTCCTAGAGGTACTTGGAAGTTCACCTTCTAACCTACTTTTTGGGTGATCCTTCCTCCAAGCCCTAGTATTTCTCTGACTCATAATTGCAAGTATGTGAAACAATTTCTTATTTTCTTATTATCTTTACTCAGCACTACTGCAGAGACTTTTAGAGTCGCCACCAACACAAGTTAGGAAATATTTTCACACACTTAGTAGATCAAAGTATTCAAAACTTATTAAGTAATCAAAACAAAGATTACTATAAACAAATGCAAAGCTAAGAGAGATTTTCAGGTTCTGACCTAATCCAAAGCTTGCAAATATTCCTCTATTTTTCCAATGGAGCTTTGGGTATGTGCAAGATCATGAGGGGCCAAACTATGCCCTTAAGTGGCAATGAAAAATCAACAAATCAGGGTTAGTCAACTTGACGTGAAAATTTCAACTAGCTATGAACCTAATATCAAAAAGTTGTAAGAATAGAATCTATAGAAAATTGAATATAGTTTCTAAACTACTAGGCCTTTTTTTAGAAAAAGTTAGTATGATTGGTGAAAAGTATAGATTTCAATGCAGCAGTACAAACATTTCAGGAAAAAAATAAGAAGTAGGTGTATGTCTAACCACCTTAATCATAATCAAATGATAATATTTTATTATAAGATTTTATATATAAGTAGTAGACTCATGCCTGGATGTGACACATATTTTTTTGTAATTTTATTCCAAAAAAATAATTAATTATGAATTTTTTGCTACAACATTTTCAGAATTAAAAAACTCTCGTGTCTGACCACCTTAACTCATTCAAAACTTTACAAAATTCAAATTTTATTTATTTTTCCTTATAGTAGGTGAAGCATAGAATGTGATTCATTTTTTAGATTTCAAAAATGTTATACTGTCTGAAATTTATATTCATTTTTCAATCAGTATATAAATTAGCACTTTAGACGTAGCTCAATTAGAAAATAACTAATAATTACTTATCGAATTCAAAATTTAACAGTAATTATATCGATAAAAAGATGATAATATCCTTAAGATACCCTTTTATTTTATCAAATTTGGGTGAAGAAAAGGTCGTCAGCTACATTGTCAAAGTTTTGAACTGACATCGCCACTTTTTGGCCCCTCATGATCTTGCACATACCCCTTTACTTCTTCTAACAAATAAGAAGGCCAGGAGTCTAGCTCAACTTGTACCTACGTTATTTAATATTCAAATTTATAATACCAGAGATCTAAAATTCACATTTATCATAGTATTTCAATCCCTATTCCCCAACAGAGTCACCATTTTGTTGGTTCCCAAAAATGGGAGTTTATGCTCTAACAAGAAACCAATACATCTACAGATTTTGAGAATGGGTTAGATCCAAATATTGAGCTCTAAAGATGATTGGACCAACTATAGGGACAAGACTACCCTCTACACTTCTAGCTCTACAAAACCGAGGAGGGTACTCCTAATCCAGTAACAAAAATTGCTTCACTAATTCACTGACTGGATTTAAATGCAACAGATAAATGACAAGAGGAACCTAAATGATGACCATTCATTCATAGATTTTTCACTATCACTACATGGTAAAACTATCTTGCAAATCACTGTACTTCAAAGAATTTTGACAATTTTAAGCTTAAAGATGGAAATACCAGTAGAATCATTTCAAACACTAATCTCTATGAGAAGAACTCCACTGCCAACTAGTGTCTTATCCATTGGGTAACACCTCCACTACAAGATTGTTATACATGAACAAATATATTGAGCTTTGAAAGATCTTTGCCCTTTGAAAATACTAATCATCCTATGGTGGATTTTATCAAAGGTTCCTAGATTCAAACTACTTGCTGATGCATCCTTAAGCAACACTTCAAAGAATTTATGTCATATTCAAAGCTTAATTAATCTGATCCTGGTAATCCTTTTATAGAATAAGGATTACAAACAAGCTTTGGATTCTCTTATAAAAGACAAGAAAGGAGTCCTCATATAAGACAAAAATTGAAAATAAAAACTTTCTTGTTACAAAACTTTGAGATGGATCATAAAGATGAGTGCCAAAATTTGACAATAGCTTCCAAGGTTAGTTCAACATCTTCCATGTGCTATATCCGTGCTTGCTTCTTTATGGAGTTGGGGAAATGCCACGTGTTGCCTCCTCAGAGGATGTTTCTTCTTCTTTATTATCCTCTAAAAAGGATGCTGCTTCCCAGGCTAAAAAGGTATCCTTAGAAGGCTAATTAAAAGCCAAAATTTCATCCCTCTTTGGTAGAATCTTGTTCCAGCTAGTAACCAATTGATGAATTTCAGTTATCACTTTAGTAAAATGCACCCTGGCATCTTGTAACATTTCAATTGTTTGTACAAAAGGAAGAGTATCTTCAGTGCTAATAGCAGCATCAATCTTGACTGACACTCCATTCTCAATTTGTTCCAACCAATTTTTTCCCTCTCTTTTATGGTTCCATCTACTCTAACAAGACCCGAGAATATCTAAAAATCATTCTATAGGTATCTTAGTCTTAAAAGAGCTACTTTTCTCTTTACTTCTTCCCTAGATATTTCAAAATCAAGCAGAGATTTGACAATTTTATAAGTAATTGCCAATTGGGGGCACACAGTACTATGATCTTTAATTGATTTAAGAAATGTCTTCAAAACATTTTCCCTAGGCACCCACTCATCCAAACTTTTTCCCATAGTGTCTTCTTCTTTTCTAAAAGAAAGAAAAATGTCAGATAACTGCCCTGCATGTTTATAAACTTCTCTAGGCTTTACATTCCTAACAAAGTGCTAAATGGCATCCTTTATTCTCTTTTCAGATTTCTGTTGTTCTCTCTATTCTATATCTTCACTGCTTAAGGAAGGGAGAAGAGGGGACATGGGAAACTCAATAATGGGGCTTGGGGAGGAAGGACCAGTAGTAGAAGAAGGAAGTTGCAACTATTGTGGTGCCTAGATTGAGCTTTCGTCCCCCAGCTTTTTCTTCAAGTCTGCAATTATTTTATCTTTCTCAAACAATCCTTGTTTCAAATCTCCATACGCCCTCAGCATTTCTTCAAATTTTCTTGTGAGTTCCTCCTTCTCTTTTGCTTCTCTTTCTACCACCCTTTCTGCAAGGTGAGTTGTGGCTACCACCATACTTGATGCTTCTATTGCTGATGTGTCCAAAACCCTCTTGACTATGAGACCACCACAGAGACTATCCTTAATTATTTTCTTTCCTTTGTTTTTCTCATCTTTCTTTAATGACCACATGACCAAAGCTTAATGGTCATTACTAAAATAAACTCCTTTGATAGTCTGTTCTACCTCTTCCTTTGTCTTGTACATAGGTGTAGTTTGTTTTCTAACTGCATCAAGGACTATTGCATCAGCTATGTCCCATTCAGGGAGGACAAGTACTCCTGCATTCTTTACCAATTCTCTCCCCTATTTTTGAGTAGTCCCTTCAAATCTATCTATCATTTCTTTCCTAATTTCATCTTCAATAGTTTTATGATCCTTATTAGTATTCTCCTTATGCTTCTTCTCACAGGCTTCCTCAAATTTACTCATGTTCATTTTCCATAAAAATTGTAAAAAGGCCCGGGTCTTTACAAATGCATCATCAGCCAGAAATTCTTCACATGCCTATTTGACTATAGGGTCCAATCTATCCCTGCAATTTGTCCCATTGTTAAACCTAACTCAGGCTCCTTTGGTTGCTCTAGAATTCCCTCATTTATCTCATCTTGAGTCATGAATATTTGACCCTGAGATCCCATTTGTTGAACCTACTCTATGATCTCCTGATCATCTCTAATATTCAAGGGTGACTTTGAAGGAGAGTATTCTTCCTCTGAATCATGACGCCTCTCTTCTATCCTTTGTTTCTTGGTGGGAGGTGAAAAATCAAGGATGCCTTCACCTGGCTAGTCCTGTGGTACATCTATAATTTCTTCAACCTCCTTTTTCCTCTCCACCTTCTTTGATGTAGAAGGGAGATCTTCTCTTTTCTTTTGTCGCTTCTTGAAATAAGATTCCAGGATTATCACATCGTATCCAGTCCTCTCTTGCAACATATATTTTCCAAGAGGCAACACCTTTGCAAATGCACCTTTTCCCAACAATGATTTAGCCTTCTCTGGGTTGTCTTCCATGGCCTTTTTCTTCTTCTCCTCCAAAGTCTTAAAAATCTCTTGAAAACAATTCATGATAGTATCTATCCTCTTTCCCATAGGATTTATACTAGCTATAGGATAATATTGGGGGTCAAATTGTGGGACAAAATCGCATGTTTTCATGTACACTAACCACATTTCCTTTCTGAGTGCTTGTTCTTGCAACCCTGGGGTATTTCTAATAATATCTTTAGGAAAATTAAAAATGTGGTTTATTGCTGAGCATCTGACCCTCTTTCTGAACAATTCATTGTAGAAGCCCTCTAGGTCTATCATCTGGGCAATTGTGGTTGCAAATGGTATGGATCTAGGATTTTATGCATATGAAGCCACCCACCCTTTGTGATTATAAACTAGTGAGAAATGGTAATAATTGGGAACAAAGTTCCTCTACCTTTAGTAATACTATTTTTCTCAATATCCCCTAATTGTCTGAAGAATTTTGCAATGCCAATCTTGATGGGAACTTGGAAAGGAAAAATAAAAGGAGTCCCCTTGAAACCATATAATCTAATAACATTTGAATAGGGATAGAAAATAAAATCACCCCAATTGTGCACTATGTTGAGGTCGTTTGCAAATTGTTGTGGTCTAACAATTTTGGCCAAGGTGACCGGGACTCTAGGGCTATCATGAACAAAGAATAGTCTCAATCTTGATGCAAAACATTTGTTAAACCATATATAACTACTATCCTTTCTGTCCCATGTCATATTTGAATTCCACAACTAAACAGGCATGTCCTCTCCACCTCTCTGTTTGGATAATTCCATTTCTTTTGCAAAATAATCAGCACCTTTGAACAAAACCATGTACATCATGAAAGAGTACCAGCAAAAGGGTTTATCAACTTTATTATTTTGAATCCCCATTAGTCCATCATGGATTAAGTCAACAATGAAGGGGGCATAATCAAAAGTAATTGACAGATGCAGATGTAATATTTGGATCACCATATACATCAGGTGCTCTGGCATTTTCTCATTAGGATCTTCCCCAAAAACCTAACACAATGACCAATAGGTGCCTCTTGCTAGTACATCAAAATACTCTATTTTGAATGGTTCCTATGCACCTAGTCCTGTAACAATCATCTTTCCAATTTGAGTGTAGAAATCTTTTACAAGACCAATTCTAAGGAGATGTCTCTATGCATCATACACCTCTCTTAATTCTTTAAAATCAATTGGTTCCAGGTTAGGTGAGGGGTCACTTAGTGTGAAAACTGTTCTGATTTCCTCAACAAGGATTGTCAATAGCTTTTTCCCTCTAACACCCCTAATCTCTTTAGTAATAGGGTCATAATTTTTTGCAACTTCAATCATCAGGTCTACATCTAAGAAGGCACCGGGTATTGCAAGCTTGCCTATGTCATTTTCCCATACATTACAGGTGGGAACAGGGGTATTTCTCTGGCTAAATCCTACTGTAAATAATGTCAGCCTAGTGAAGTTAGAAGTACCACTTGCATTGACAAAACCAATCTTAGCATCCCAGATATAATTTCCTGTATCATACAATCCATCTACCACTTTTACCCTAGGCTCCTTTGGTGTTAATTTTTTGACCTCTACCAAATTTACTGTTCAGCTAGGAAAAAATTGTAAGAAGTCTTCATACAAACCCCTCTTAAGATAATCGGTTTCACTAGAAAGCTCTTTCCTAGGTGGCATTTCTAGGGCTTATAGCTTATGTATATTGGGCACAAAAGAACATAGTAGCAAAGCAATACTTCTTAATAGAAAAAGTAAGTGTAGGAAGAACCAACCTCTTCTTCAAAATCCCTAAGAAAATAGCAATCGATTTCTGCAATTCTATTCACCAAACGCTCTATAAATTTTTATCTCCTTGTGGCTTTTCGAGGAAGCATAGATTTTGATATACTCACAATCAATCCATAATTATTTTAGTAATTTACTTCACATGATTTCACCATTAATTTTCTGGGAAACAAACTGTCACTTGTCTATACCTTTCACCCACTTTACCTTCAATTGAAATTCTAACCGTTGATTTTCACTTAACAAATAATCTAATGCTTTTTGCATGATCGCATAGCTCAAAAGAAACTTATGTGACCATATGACAAGCCGTCATGTTAGTCCCTTCATTTGGTAGCAATCCCTTATAACTTTCATTGTTAAAACAAAATGTTAGTCGCATGATCACATAGCTTGAAAGAAGCTCATGCGAACATGCGACAAACCGTTAGCCTTCAACCGTCGTCATCTTTTCTTCAAGTTACTGGTCCCACCTCACCTTTGTCAATAAATAAAATCCATGCTTGCAATAGTTGGCAAGTTTTCATGTAATTTATTTCTTTTTGAGCACTAGTGTTTGCTAACATCTTCCACATCAACAAGTACTATCGACCAATCAAGAAAAAACCATATGCAAAAACTAACATTGGTCCCACTATTTTTAACCAATGAGAAACTACCAGTCGTGTACACCTGTCAATGGTCCCACCCAAGAATTACACTGAGCTTGATTCAAGATTGACAGTTAGTCGCATGATCGCATAGACCTCTAAGATTCTATGCAATTATAAGACAACCATCAGATCTTCCCTTCATTACTTTCATCTTTGAAGATTCTTCTGACACTGGTCCCAATTTGTTTCAGCATTAAGCTTTACTGTAAGATCAATGGTTAGTCACATGATCACATAGGTCTATAAGATTCCTTCTGATTATATGACCGCCATTAGATCTTCTTTAAAGATACCAAGCTAAAAGAAAGCTGAAACATTAGAATATAAGGTATTTAGGACTTAGGATATATTATAGCTACCAGACTTAGGAAAAATTAAAACCACTAGTCATTGAGACTTGGGAAAGCTTTTATGCACGTGGACTTTTGAGACTTTAAGTGATTCAAAAAGGTAATCCTCAAATAGATTTAAAACAGAGTGACCTAGGGCTTTTTTTTTTTTGAAAATAGCATATATTTAGGGTTTTCACAGGTTTAACTCTTAATTAGGGGTCAGTGGATACACACTTAATTATCACACTTTCATGAACAACTATACACACTTAAAATTTATAAAAATTTCACAAGACTCATATACTGAAAATTTGAAGTGCCAATAGTCCTAATGTGTGATAAGGTGTAGTAGGACCCCTAAGACCCCTTAAGACACACTTGAGCATTCAAATGTGTCAAAAGGGGTCATGGGGACTCCCTAGGGGTCCTAGTACACCTTATCATGCATTACGACCCCTAGGGAGTCCCCATGACTACTTTTGACACATTTGAATGCTCAAGTGTATCCGAAGGGCTCCTAAGACCACTTAAGACACACTTGAGCATTCAAATGTGTGAAAAGGGATCATGGCGACTCCCTAGGGGTCCTAATGCATGATAAGGCATACTAGGACCCTTAGGAAGTCCCCATGACCCCTTTTGACACACTGGAATGCTCAAATGTGTTCGAAGGGGTCCTAAAACCTCTTAAGAGACACTTGAGGATTGAAATGTTTCAAAAGGTGTCATGGGCACTCACTAGGGGTCCTAACCCGTGATAAGGCATTCTAGGACTCCTAGGATTTCCCCATGACCCCTTTTGACACATTTGAATTCTCAGGTGTGTCCAAAGGGGTCCTAAGTCCCCTTAAGACACACTTGAGCATTCTAATGTGTCAAAAGGGGTCCTAAGACTCCTTAAGACACACTTGAGTGTTCAAATGTGTCAAAAGGGGTCATGGGGACTCCCTAGGGGTCCTAACATGTGATAAGGGGTAGTAGGACCCCTAGGGAGTCCCCATAACCCCTTTTGACACATTTCAATGCTCAAGTGTGTCCGAAGGGGTTCTAAGACCCCTTAAGACACACTTGAGCATTCAAATGTGTCAAAAGGGGTCATGTGGACTTTCTAGGGGTGCTAGTATGCCTTATCATGTGTTAGGACTCCTAGGGAGTCCCCATGACCCCTTTTGACACATTTGAATGCTCAAGTGTGTCTGAAGGGGTCCTAAGGCCCCTTAAGACACACTTGATCATTCAAATGTTTCAAAAGGGTTCATGGGGACTTCCTAGGGGTCCTAATGTGTGATAATGCATACTAGGACCCATAGGGAGTCCCCATGACCCCTTTTGACACATTTGAATGCTCAAGTGTGTCTGAAGGGGACCTAAGACCCCTTAAGACACACTTGAGGAGTCAAATGTGTCAAAAGGGGTCATGGGGACTCTCTAGGGGTCCTAACACATGATAAGGCATACTAGGACCCCTAGAAAATCCACATGACCCCTTTTGACACATTTGAATGCTCAAGTGTGTCTGAAGGGGTCCTAAGACACCTTACAACACACTTGAGTGTTCTAATGTGTCAAAAGGGGTCCTAAGACCCCTTAAGACACACTTGAGCATTCAAATGTGTCAAAAGGGGTGATGGGGACTCCTTAGGGGTCCAAACACATGATAAGGTGTATTAGGACCCCTAGGGAGTCCGCATGACTCCTTTTGACCCATCTGAATGCTCAAGTATGTCTGAAGGGGTCCTAAGACCCCTTAAGACACACTTGAGTATTCAAATGTGTCAAAAGGGGTCACAGGGACTCCCTAGGGGTCCTAGTATGCCTTATCACATGTTAGGACCCCTAGGGAGTCCCCATGACCCCTTTTGACACATTTGAATGCTCAAGTGTGTCTGAAGGTTTCCTTTGACCCCTTAAGACACACTTGAGAATTCAAATGTGTCAAAAGGGGTCATGGGGACTCCCTAGGGGTCCTAACACATGATAAGGTGTACTAGGACCCCTAGGGGGTCTCCTTGACCCCTTTTGACACATTTGAATGCTCAAGTGTATCTGAAGGGGTCCTAGGACCCCTTAAGATACACTTGAGCATTCAACTATGTCAAAAATGGTCATGAGGACTCCCTAAGGGTCCTAACGCATGATAATTCATACTAGGCCCCCTAGGAAGTCTCCTTGACCCTTTTTGACATAGTTGAACACTCAAGTGTGTCTGAAGGGGTCATAAGACCCCTTAAGACACACTTGAGTGTTCCAATGTCTCAAAAGGGGTCCTAAGACCCCTTAAGACACATTTGAGCATTCAAATGTGTCAAAAGGGGTCATGGGGACTCCTTAGGGGTCTTCACACATGATAAGGCATAGTAAGACCCCTACGGAGTCCCCATGAACTTTTTTGACACATTTGAACACTCAAGTGTGTCCGAAGGTGTCCTAAGACCCCTTAAGACATAGTTGAGCATTCAAATGTGTTAAAAAGGGGTCATGGGGACTCCCTAGGGGTCCTAGTATGTCTTATCATGCGTTAGGACCCCTAGGAAGTCCCCATGACCCCTAGTGTGTCCGAAGGGGTCTTAAGACCCCTTCAGACACACTAGGGGTCATGGGGACTTCCTAGGGGTCCTAACACATGATAAGACATACTAGGACCCCTGGGGAGTCCCCATGACCCCTTTTAACACATTTGAATGCTCAAGTGTGTCTGTAGGTGTCCAAAGACCCCTTAAGACACACTTGAACATTCCAATATGTCAAAAGGGGTCATGGGGACTTCCTAGGGGTCCTAACACATGATAAGGCATACTGGGACCCCTATGGATTCCCTATGACCCCTTTTGACACATTTGAATGCTCAAGTGTGTCCGAAGGGGTCCTAAAACCCCTTAAGACACACTTGAGCATTTGAATGTGTTAAAAGGGGTCATGGGGACTTCCTAGGGGTCCTAACATGTGATAAGGTGTACTAGGACCCCTAGGGAGTCCCCATGACTCCTTTGTTAACATTTGAATGCTCAAGTGTGTCTAAAGGGGTCCTAGGACCTCTTAAGACAAACTTGAGCATTCAAATGTGTCAAAAGGGGTCATGGGGACTTCCTAGGGGTCCTAACACGTGATAAGGTGTACTAGGACCCCTAGGGAGTCACCATGACCCCTTTTGACACATTAGAATGCTCAAGTGTGTCTGAAGGGGTCCTAGGACTCCTTAAGACACACTTGAGCATTCCAATGTGTCAAAAGGGGTCATGGGGACTTCCTAAGGATCCTAACATGTGATAAGGTGTACTAGGACCACTAGGGAGTCCCCATGACTCCTTTTGACACATTTGAATGGTCAAGTGTGTCCAAAGGGGTCCTAGGACCCCTTAAGACACACTTGAGCATTCCAATGTGTCAAAATGGGTCATTCCAGATTCTTTAGTGCTTCTAGTGAATACAAATTTAGTTCTTATATAGATGAGATGTTAGTGAATGACTTCTTGATGCTACTCTTCCACCAAATCTAGATTTCAATCCTTTTGTGGATCTACAGGCTCAATCATGAGCCCACAGGATTGGCCAAGAGAAAAATTTGATAGTATATCAACTGATTACAAAATGTTCAGTTGAGGAGAAAATATTGCAAGGATGAAGAAGAAAATTGACTATGGAAAATCTAGTTATGAATTCTGTTAAGAATGAAACTATTATGGAATTTCATGAATCACAAACCATGAAAATAACCTTCTGCAACAAAGAACATTCAAGCTACAGTATTTATTAACTCTAAATTTAAATGTCTTATCAGCATTCATGGAAGAGATTTCATTAGCATCCATGGAAGAAATTTCATTAACTTCAGACAAAATCATCTAAAAAAATTCATTAACTTCAAGAAAAATCATTTAAGACGGACAAAATGAAAATCGTATTACTCAGAAATGGTAGAGAAAGAAAATGAGATAAACCAAATTTATCAAATTCTTGTGATCCGCAGCTTCTCTCCGAGGGAAAAATGACAATCCATGGAGCCAAAATTATGGTGAAAATTAAATTCTTCGAGTAAGTCATTCAGAAACACGTAGAATACAGTAACGCATGATGATTTATAGAGAATTTATGATGGAATATGCTGTGCAAAAGCCTACAATCCCTACCATATCTCAGAGTACTGATGAGAAGAAATGGTGAAAGTCAAGACAGAGGTGGCGTCGACATTGAAGCGGCAAGACATTCTTCATAATATTGGGGCGGCACCATTGAAATGGCAAGGCTTTCCTCATAATATTGCGCCACCGTTGATCTCTTCTTTAAATTTATTAATGCGGTCAGTTCTATGACACTTGCATAATTTCCAGTACAGCTACTCATTTTACCAAACCCTTCCCCGCTCTCCATTATCTTCGATCGGTTCAAAGATCCATCTGGTTGTTCTTGTTTAACCTCCCAATGACTGTTGAGCTGCCGAATTATCAACAAGCGTGGTATAATTGTCTGGTTCAACCAGAATCTATTTTTGATATTAATATATAATCAAATAATATTTAATGTAAAATGTATATTATATATATTATTTAATATATATATAATATATAATCTAATATATAGTTTTTAATATTAATATATATTAAATAATATTTAATGTAAAATGTATATTATATAATACTTAATATATAATTGATATTATAAATATTTAATATATCTAATATATAGTTTTTTATATATAATATGTCATATGAAGAATGGAGAAATGGGAGGGAGAAAGTGGAGAGGGAAAGGAAAGTGAAAATTAAAAATTATGCCGTCATTTTCGGGTACCCAAAAATATCGGGTACCCGATTACGCTCGGTATTGCCTTGTGCACCAAACCTACATGGTCAACTATTGAAATGTCTCAAATACGCGTTTTTCCCCTGTTTCTCTGAGTTCCAGACTTCGACAATGTAGCTGCCAACTTTTTTTTCACCCGAATTTGATAAAATAAAAAGGGTATTTTAAGGATATTATCATATTTATATCAATATAATTGCTATCAAATTTTGAATTCAATAAGTAATTATTAGTTATTTTCTAATTGAGCTACCTCTAAAGTGTTGATTTATATACTGATTGAAAAATGACTATAACTTTCAAATGGTATAACATTTTTTAAATCTAAAAAATATGTCACATTCTATGCTTCACCTACTATAAGAAAACAATAAAAATTGAATTTTGTAAAGTTTTGAATGAGTTAAGGTGGTCAGACATGAAAGTTTTTTTATTCTGAAAATGTTGTAGCAGAAAATTCATAATTAATTATTTTTTTCGAATAAAATTATGAAAAAATATGCATCACATCCGTGCATGAGTCTACTACTTATATATTAAATCTTATAAAAAAATATTATCATTTGATCATGATTAAGGTGGTCAGACAAACACCTACTTCTTATTTTTTTCCTGAAATTTTTGTACTGCTGTATTGAAATCTATACTTTTCACCAATTATATTAATTTTTTTCTTAGAAAAGGTCTAGTAGTTTAAAAACTAAATTTAATTTCCTACAGATTATATTCTTACAACTTTTGGGTATTAGGTTGATAGCGAGTTCAAATTTTCATGTCAAGTTGACTAACCCTAATTTGCTGATTTTTCATTGGCACTTTTGGGCATAGTTTGGCCCCTCATGATCTTGCACATACCCAAAGCAAGACAAGGTACATGTCTAGTTTGTGATTATGAACAAAGAATGTAAAATTTGCATTAGAAAATGATGAATGGGTTAATGCAGTGAAAGAGGAAATAGAACAAATAGAGAATAAAAAAACCTAGAGTTTAGTACCTAGACCTAAGGAAAAGAATGTTATCGGTACTAACTGGATATTCAGAAACAAGCTTAATGAGAATGGAGAGGTATCAAGGAACAAAGCTAGGTTAGTATGCAAGGGATATGCATAGGAGGAAGGAATAGATAATGGTGAGACTTTCACACCTGTTGCTAAATTAGGAGTTAGAATGTTACTTGTATATGTTGCACACAAAAAGTTTAAAGTTTACCAAATGGATGTTAAATCTTCTTTTCTGAATGGGATACTTGAAGAAGAAGTCTACATAGAACAAACTGAAGGGTTCATTGATCCAAAAAATAAAGATATGGTATTTAGATTACATAAAGATTTATATGGTTTAAATCAAGCACCAAGAGCCTGGTATGAGAGGCTGCATAACTATTTACTGAGTATTGGATTTGTTAGAACAAGTGAGAACAATAATCTATACATGAAATGAAATTTTGATAATACTATCTTGATTGCTGAGATATTTGTGGATGACATAATATTTGGAGGACAAGATCAAATTTGTAAGTCAATTGCTGATGAAATGAAAAGTGAATTTGAAATATCTATGTTTGGAGAGATTAAGTTCTTTCTAGGCTTACAAGTGATTCGACGGAATGATGGTATATTCATCACATAATCTAAATATATAAAGGAAGTATTCAGTACATTTGGCATGGAGGATGCTAAACCTATGGGAACACCAATGGCTACTTGATGTAAACTGACTAAAGAAGATGGAACTACTGAGGTAAACCAGACACTGTACCAATCCATGATTGGTAAGTTAATGTATGTAGTTCACAGTAGACCTGATATAGCCCATACTAATGGAATAGTTGGTAGATTTTTTGCAAACCCTAGAGAGTCACACATGATTGCTATAAAGAGAATCTTAAGATACCTAAAGAAAACTGAAGATTATGGACTGTGGTATCCTAAGAAAGTTTTGTTTGAACTGAAGGTATACACTGATATTGATTGAGCTGGGAATGTGGATGATAGAAAGAGTACCACCAGAGGACCATTCTTCTTTGGTGAAAGACTTGGTACATGGATAAGTAAGAAACAGGCTTGCATTTCCCAGTCTACAGCTGAAGTAGAGTATGTTGATACTGTTACTAACTATTCAAATATTGCATATATCAAGCAAGTGTTAGAAGGAATGAATGAGGTAATTACTGAGCCAGTGATTATATATTGTGATAATACTAGTGCTATTAATATTTCAGAGAATCTGGTGATGCATTCTTAAAAAAAGCATATATCTATTAAGTATCACTACTTAAGGGAACAAGTACATGAGAAGCAAGTGAAGCTAGAATTTGTTACATTAAAAGAAAAACTTGGTGACATATTTACAAAGCCTCTACCGAAGGATACATATGAATACTTGAGGACTAGACTTGGGGTCCATCCCCTGTCTACTAATCACTAAGGTGATCTGGAGGTTGCATCAGCCTAATCTTATCAGAAGATCATACATGTTGATGTAGTAGAGTTCACTCTTTGGACTTCTATCTAAAGTTGTGAAAGGTTGGAGTACTGGAACAGGATTTCATAACAGTATACCGAGATATAGAGAATGCATCGAACAACAGAGAGTTACATGGTTACTACAGAGATGTATGTTTATTACTCTTTGGCATTGTTGTCAAAGGGTGATAAATCAATATGAAGAATATGAAGCCAAAGACAAAGGGAGAGATATACAGAATAGGGAGAGCATTGATGATCAATTACTAAGAATAGAAGAAAACTTATGAGCTAAAAAGAACATATCTGTAGAAGTTAGTCTGCACTTGCAAATGCTTTTATGTAACGTATTGATTAAATATATTAAGCTAGGGAGAGCTTGTATTGTTACAACATTTGTTGACAAAGTTGTAGAATACATGTTTGGTATGTGTATGGCATATTTCATATTGCTTGTGTTTACATCAATGCCAAAGGGAGAGATTGATGAACCATGACTGATTTGTATAAACTGTATAACTTGAAGGTCTATGATTTAAGATCACTAAGTTGCTGATTATATATGTAAGATGGTTAAATCAGTAATATGTTGTCATCGATGTCAACTAGTTTTGACAATACTTATCTTGTAAGTTACTATACCCAAACATCTATAGAAAGAAGAAGAAAAGTGATGAAGAATAGATATATCTAGACATGAGGAAGATGGATATGATAGATGAGGATAAGGAATACATTGGGTAACTTATGAATGAGTCTATGACCTTATGTTATTGACTTCATTATGTTGCATTCATCTATGATGAAGGATAACAGAAAACTGCACAAAGTAGTGTTGTCAATTAAAGAAGCATTTTAGTATACACCGACGTAGTGCAGTGTATACCGAGCATAGTATAAACCAAGCTTGTGTTGACCGATACATTTCTTTGTTAATCGAGCAGAAGAAAAGAACTAAATGACTAGTTTAGCTGATGGAAGTTGATGAGCTATAAATTGTTATGATTATGAAGTTGAAGATAATGTTTGTTACAAAGATCAACAGCTAATAGAATCTGAAGATGATCTAAGAGATTGAAACAAAACATGTTACTGACACATCAGTCGAGGAAGATTAAAGCGGTAAAATCAACAAAGGAGATTAAGAGGAAAAATATGATGGATGGAATTAAAATGGTTTACTCGTCTATTTAAGAAACTAGGATTTCATAATGAAATTATGCCAAAAGAAGGAGATTGTAGAGATATCATGTGAACAAGCTTCATGCATGCTTGATCAGACTGGTTAAGGAGAACTGAACTGCAGAGATTACTGAGTGTCACAAAGCTATAACCGAGTGACAGTAAGTTACTAAATATTGATTGAAACAAAATTGATATAGTGATCAGAGGATTTAAAAGAGCTTAACATAGATTTGATAATCTGCAATTGAAGTTTTGTGATTAGATCAACTACTATTACATTTTAACCATTGTAAACAGATAAATCTCTTAACAAAGTGGACTAGAAAGTCTTGTAATATCATTCATAGAGTGTATATTCGTTATCCTATCAACCCCATAGTGAATTCTGGTTGGATGATAACGGTTGGTCTAAAATCCTCTAACAAGTTCACACCTCACAGTGTGTTTGTAACCTTTAACAGGGCTAGGTCTTCACTGACCTCGCTTTAGAAGAGTGAACAATTTTTGGGTTGCCGGTCCCAGGTGGTTTTTCCCTTCACAAGATTTCCATGTTAAATCTCTTGTGTTATGTGTTGATTGTGATGATTATTTGTTGTCATACTTTACATGTTGCATATTGGATTTGATCGGTAATCATTATGTGTTATTAACTGGTAATCAGTAAAAGAACAGACAAAATACTATTTTATGTTACCGAGCTGCAGAAGTTTTAGTAAATTGTTTTTGGATATACATTTTAGGATTGGGATTGTAGATAACTAATTCACCCCCCTCTCAGTTATTTTAACATCTTCTAGCTCTAAGATGATGTCTTAAAACTACAACCAACAACTACATTATATACAAGTCAGCCTTTAGATCCACCATTAATAGAAGGAATGACCAGATCTAGGTCTACATGCTTCCCAATAATCGATACCAACATTAAATTTGTGAACACAACCAAATGCACAAGTTGACCTCAATAGAAAACCAAAACAACTCGATAAGCAAGGATGACCGAGTGCCACAAAATTAACTGACCAACTCGGTTAAAGAAGGAAATTGAGCAACTATCGAGCCAACTCTATCAAAGAAGGAATTGAGCAACATAGAACTTAAACTTTTTTATGGTGACACAGGATTGCCAAGGACCCGAGATGCTCCTGCATTAGACACCTGGGGTTGTTTGAAATGATTCTATGCATCTTGTAGCAGGTACAACCTGAGCTAAATCCAACTCAAATTGTGAAATCCACAAATTGCTTTCAATCGATCTGTTCTTCCACTTTACCAGATATTCCATATAATGTTTTCCTCTTGTGCTTCTCCCAACTCTTTATCCCAAAATCTATTCAACTACTTCCATCTATCTTTTAGGATAATCATTTGGTACTATCATTTCTTCATTTGATTCATGATACTCATGCAAATCTACAATGTTGAATATAGGTGATATATCCATGTCATCAGGTAACTCAATCTCATAAGCATTTCCACTGTCAAATTTCCTCAATATCCTACAAGGACCAAATTTCTTCATTTTCAGCTTCCCATATGTTCTAACAAGAAATTTGCCTTTCTTCAAGTGTACCATTATTTCATCTCCAATTGCAAAAGTCTTATGTCTTCTTGATCTATTAGCTTTATCTTTGTATTTCTGATTACTTTTCTCCAAATTACATTTTACTTCTTCATGCAATGTTTCCATAAACTAAGAAAACTTTACTCCTTCAACACTTTCTTTTCTTCACCAACAATATCTTTCAAATTTGATATGCCTCTTAGTTGTATGCCATTAACAATCTCAAAAGGTGTTTTTCCTATACTCCTATTCACTGAATTATTATATGTAAAATCTACTTGTGCCAACATGGAATCCCAATTACTCGGTGTATCTCCAACTAAACATCTCAAAAGATTACCCAAGATTCTATTCACAACCTCTATTTGTCCATCAGTCTGTGAGTGAAATGTATAACTATACCTCAACTCATTGCCCAACTTTCTCCAAAGAATCTTCCAAACGTATCCAACAAATTTATTGTCTTGGTCAGAGATGATACTCCTTGGTGATCGATGTAATGTGATAATTTTCTTAAAGAAAAGATTTGTTATATGCACTGCACCTGATGTCTTTCTATAGGTTATAAAATGTGCCATCTTAGAAAATCTATCCATAACAACAAATATAGAATCATTATCTCTTACTGTATTTAGTAAACCAAGAACAAAATCCATACTAATATCAATCCAAGGTTTCTCAAGAACAAAAATTGGTATATACAATCCAATATTTTGACTTACTCCCTTTGCAACTTCACAAATTCTACAAATTTTCACAAATTTATGAACATCCTTATACAACTATAGCCAAAACTATTTCTCCTTAAGAAAATTCAATGTTTTGTCAATACCAAAATGTCTAGCCAAACCACTACTATGTTTCTCCTTTACCCTATTTAGTACTCGGTTGATCTTTAATAGGTGCTCTGCACATTCTTCATGACTTAGAAAATTAGGATCAGTTTCATAGAATACTTTCATATCATCAAAACCAAGAACTTCAATGCTCATCTCAGTCATCAAAGATCTTCTTCTACTCAATGCATCAGCAACTCAGTTAGTGACTCCACTCTTATGTTTTATCACAAATGTATAACTCTGCAACTATTCAACCCATTTCATATGTCTCTAATTCAACTTATTATGACTTCCCAAATATTGTAAAGCCTTATTAGTAGTATACAACATAGATTCACTTGATATGAAATAATGTCTCCATTTTTTCAGGGATTGAACAATAGCATAGAATTCTTGATCATACACAGAATATTTCTTTTTTGCATCATTCAACTTTTCACTAAAGAAAGAAATAGGTTTACCTTATTGAATCAACACATCTCTTATTTCACTACCACTTGCATCACATTCAACATGAAATACCTTATTAAAATTAGGCAATGTTAACACAGGTAATTCAGAAACCTTCTTCTTTAGAGTCTCAAAACTTTTATCAACTCCATGTGTCTACTTGAAATCTCTTTTATCTCCTCTCATAGTCCCATTCATAGCATTACAAATTGAACTAAAATTCCTAATGAACTTTTGGTAAAAACTTTCCAAACCATGAAATGATCTTATCTCACTAGCATTCATAGGTGTTGGCCAATTCAAAAGAGCTTCAACTTTATCAGTATCCATTTTCAAACCATCAACAAAAATAAAAAATCCAAAATACACAATCTCCTCTTTCATGAAAGAACACTTTTTCATGTTAATCAACAACTTTTCTTCTTTCAATCTCTGCAATACTTGTTTAACATGCAACAAATGCTCTTCTTTGGTGTTACTAAATATCATAATATCATCTAGGTATACAATCACAAATTTACCTAAGAATTTCTTCAAAACTTCATTCTTCAATCTCATAAAAGTACTCGGTGCATTAGTTAAACCAAAATTCATAAGAAACCACTCATACAAACCTTCTCTTTTCTTAAAAGAAATCTTCCACTCATCACCTTCTCTGATTCTGATCTAATGATATCTTCTTTTTCTTTGCTCCAATCAAACTATCCATTATGTCATCCATTCTCAGTATAGGAAACCTATATTTCACTATTATCTTATTGATTTCTTTGGAATTCATACACATTCACCATTCTCCATTCTTCTTAGGTGTCAATGTAGCTAGTACTACATAAGGACTCAAAGTTTCTCAGATCAAACCTTTCATCAACAATTTTTGAATCTTTTGATTCAATTCCTGATTCTTGGTAGGTGTCAACCGATGTGATTCCTTATTTGGTAAACTAGCTCCAGGGATAAGATCCATACAATGATCAATGCTTCTCTTCAGTGGAAAAATATTAGGTACATTATCAGAAATGATCTCCTTATACTTGGTGAGTATCTTATTAATCTCCTTAGGTATGCTATCCACCATTTTCTTACTTGGTTTGTTAGGAATCATAGGAAAACATACATCATTCTTCTTCAAATCCTTAACAAAATTTCTTCCTTCCATCAAGAAAACTTTCATAGATGTACAAACACTACTAACAGGTTCTTCAATCAAAGGTAACATGATTTGTCTTCTCCCATCATCCCAAATAGCATAGTTATGTAATCTCCCATAATATATAGCATGTCTATCATATTGCCAAGGTCTACCCAACAAAATATGACAACAATCCATAGGCATGATATCACATAACACCTTATTATAGTACTTCCCAATTTTCAAATTCACATAACATTGTTCACTTACCAAGAGTTTATGTTCATCCTTGATCCATGAAATTTGATATGGCTTCATGTGTTCCAACCTTTCCAACTACAATTTTGCAACCATTTCCTCAGATACCAAATTCTTCGATCTTCCACTATCAATGATTACCTTCCATACTTCATCAAAAACTCTACATCTAGTCTTGAACAAACTTTTCCTTATGAGATCTTCTTTATTACTTTCACTACAAAGTGCTCTCTAGATCATCAAGTTCTTTTCCTTTTTAGGTTTATTCGGTGAGTCTTCTTTCACAAAATAATTTATAATCCTACCGACCTGCTTACTTGCATGTGTACATTCAAATGATCTATGTCCTTCTCTACAACTATAACAAATTCCTAGGAATCCAGCTCTGTTATAACCACCTCGGTAGTTATTGCCTCTTACCTCTAGATGAACTTTCACCTTTCCACTGAGTATTGCCTTTATCTAGATTTGTCTTTTCCAGATTAGATCTACTATTTTCACCATAAGATCTACCTCTTCCACTAGGGAATCTACCACCTCTTCCTCTTTGCATTTTCTCATGTCTTTTGTTCAATTTCTCCTCAGCTTTCAAGGCAAACTGATAAGCTTCCTCAATGTTTTCCAATTGAACCAAACTGATTTCATCTTGGATGAAAACTCTCAATCCATTCAAGTTCCTAGCAATTCTTTCCTTTTCATCTTCATCATTTTCAAACTTGATATCTAATCTATAGAATTCTTTAGTATAATCTTTTACCGAGCTATCTTTCCACGTTAAACTTTGTATTCGCTTAGCTAGGTTAATCTAATAATCACAAGGTAAAAAATTTCCTTTCAACTTATTTACCATCTTATTTCCTACCTTAATTTTATCCTTGCCTTTCCTTTTTATGTCCAATTGCAGATGCTTTCACCACAAGGATGCATGACTCTTCAACTTTGTGCTTGCAATATTCACCTTCTTTTCCTTAGGGACATTTTCATACTCAATATTTTTCTATCTCAGTGATCCAATGCACCAATTCATCTAAATCCAATTTTCCACTATACTCAGGAGGATTGAAATGTGATGTAGAATTCAGATTTTTCAAAGCTTTCAACAATATTTCCTCACCCTGATCCATCACCAGTGCAGGTTCTACATCACCTTGTTCTTCCTCAATTTCTTCATCACTAACATCTTCAAGATGTGTTCCTCTATGTTGGGCTGTCTCAACAAATTCTAACCTAGCAGCAAGTTGTCTCAACATGTCTGCCAATCCTAGATCGGCATCTCACCTCCCATGAACCATCTCAAAACCCTCTAATATTGCAAGCTAGATCACAATCTACCACCCCACAACCAATATCAACTAGGGTTTTACTGTTAGAAAGTAAAGTCCATGAAGATAACTGAGAGGGGGGGGGTGAATCAATTATCAGATAATTATAAATTTTATCAATTTCAACAGCATTTAACCATGTAAGCAATATAATTACCAACCATAGAAATATATTCATACACAATGACACAATAACACAAGATATGTTGACTAGGGAACCTCTTGATCAAAGAGTAAACCACCGTGGGAATGATGCCCACAAAAGATGCACTAATATGAATATTCCTTGAGAAAGTATGGACTCTATTAGGAGTCTTATGAAATACATTCAGTACATATAAATCCTTGTTAGGAGATTTTGAATCCCTATTAAAAGATTCTAACCCTGTTAGGAGTTATGGAAGACAGAAGGACCCACTACCCAAACAGCTTCAAGGTAAGATCACTAAACACACTATCCAAATGACCTTAAGATTATTCAATAGAATAATATCAAATATGTTACCTCCTTACTATGCAAAACCGCACTCATTGCTACACTAGAACTCACTTTTATATCTCTATACTTCGCTTGTCTTCCTTCACAATTTCACTTTCACAACTTCATAGGCTCTCTTCTTCACTTCATGCATACATTCGCATTCAATCATACCATGCTCACATTCATTTTTCATATATCAACAAGGAAAAATATTCCTTCCTTTATACCACACTCAAATAATTACAAATGAGTCGGGACACAATTAAAAAATAAAAGTTTCCACACACTACATCAAAATTACACAAAACTGCCAGCTTCCAGATACAATAACTCTTCACTCGTGTGACCTCAAAGTTTGCATTGTGAACCAAATCACTAAAAAATGTGTCTCAAACTTCCCTTTAACTGTGCAAAACTAGATTCCATCCTGATTAGGAGATCATCTGATTTCCAAAAACCGCTACTTAGGAACACTGCCTGAATACTGCTTCCACCAAAATACTCATAACTTTCATGAATAAAATAATTATTGTCTACACTCTTAACCATAGATATATAGCATATCAAATATTATAACCTCAACATCACATATCTCTAACTACAATATCCCACATGCACTAATCAAAACACTATCTACTTCTCTACAAGTCTCCAGAAGATCAGTGTTGACATCAATGACAATCATAGTCATGAATGCAACAATAACTAGTACAAAATGATTGCCAAGCATTCAAAATTCATTCCTAACAATCTCCCCCATTGGTATTGATGGAAACACAGATGAAAAACATCCAATGTTCCAAAAATCCAATACTGCAACACTACTGCTCTGACAAACATTTTTAAATCTTTTTCATCAAATAAAATCTTGCTTCATTTTCCTATTCAGTTCTCTCCAATAGATGGTACAAGTGGTTTTTCATGTACACTTCTACCCCATTGACATCAATGATAGAAATTTCATCACTATGTCAACAACAACTCAATGTCAAAAGACACTGTTTAGAAAATACATTCACAAGAGTCCTCATGACTTAGCTCAAATACACATACTCCCCCATAGAGGAAGTACCAACATCCAATCCAAAAGAAAGATAGGGCTCATATACCACTGGACGGATGCAACCAACTACATCATTACTCAAAATTAGGCTAGGTCATAACCCTAAGCATACCTCTCAGATAATCAAATGTATCCTTAGGAAAAGGCTTAATAAATATGTCTGCTATATGTTCCTTTGTGCTTATGTACTCTAGTCTGACTTCTTTCTCAAAAAATTTATCTCTTACAACATGATATTTGATCTCTATATGCTTTCTCTTAGAATGTAATACAGGATTTTTAGACATACTAACTGTGCTGGTGTTGTCACAATGTATGCTAACAGGCTCAACAAACTTAATTCCAATATCCTTTAGAATTTTCTTCATCCAAATTATCTAGTTACAATTGTTTTCTTGTGCTACATACTCTACTTCTACTATGCTCTGTGAAATACAATTCTGCTTCTTTCTTAGCCAAGAAACTAATCTTCCTCCAAGAAAAAAGGGTCCACCGCTGGTTCTTTTCTTGTCATCAACACTACCTCCCCAATCAACATCTGTTTATGCACATAGGGTAAAATCATCATATTTTTCATACCACAATCCATAGTCCATTATGCCTCTTAAATATCTCAGTATCCTCTTTACTGCTGGATAATGTGACTCTCTAGGTTTAGCTTGAAATTTTGGTACCATTCCAACTGAATGTTGTATATCCGGTCTAATGTGTGTTAAGTACTGCAATCCTCCAATCATGGATCTATATTTGTTTTGCTCAACTGCCAGTGTTTCATCTTTGCTAGATAGTTTGTGTCCTATAACCATAGGTGTTCCAACTGGTTTATAGTTCTCCATTCCAAATCTTTTTAGAAAATCATTCAAGTACTTTGTCTGACATACAAAGATACCATCATTATTCTATGTTATCTGTAATCCCAAAAATTATTTCATCTCACCAATCATACTCATTTCAAATTTAGTCTTCATTTCATCAGCAAATTTGTCAGTAGCTTCATCTTCTCCTCCAAAGATAATGTCATAAAAAAATGAAACTATAACCAACAAACCATTTTCAATTTATTTTGTGTATAGATTGCTATCAGTTGTTCCTTTAGTAAATCCCAATTTCAACAAATACTTATCTAGTCTAGCATACCAAGTTCTAGGTGCTTGCTTTAGTCCATATAATGCTTTCTTCAGTTTACATACCATATCTCCTTCTTGAGTCAAAGGAAAACCTTCAAGCTACTCAATCTAGACTTCTTCTTCCAATTCACCATTCAGAAATGCAGACTTCACATCCATCTGATACACTTTAAATTTCTTAAAAGATGCATAAGCCAAAAACATTCTTACTGCTTCAAGTCTTGCTACTGGTGTAGAAGTTTCTTCATAGTCAATTCCTTCTTGCTATTAGTATCCCTTACATACCAATCTTTCTTTGTTTCTTACCACTTCTCCTTGTTCATTCATCTTGTTTTTGAATACTCATTTAGTTCCAATCACATTCTTGTCTTTAGGTCTAGGGGCCAATTCTCATGTCTTGTTCTTTTCAATCTGATCTAGTTCTTCTTTCATAGCATTAATATAATGTTCATCTTCACAAGCTTCACTAATAGATTTAGGTTCAATTTGAGAAATCAAACATAAATATACCTTATTATGAGTCAGAACTCATCTGTCCAAACTTATAATAACTTGTTCAATAGGATGATGTCTTGATAGATACCTGTTCGGTGTCATATTCATAGATCTTGTTTCAAATGTAGATTCTTCTCTAGATTCCTCTCTGGTTTCTTCTAGAGGACTCTCATTCAATAATTCACTATCAGTCTCATAGAATAATTTAGTAGATTCAGGGTTAGGCTGAGGATGAGCTTCTTCATCAGATTCATAATCAAGCATTCTTTCTTGAATTTTGAACTTCTCATCAACTTTAACATTTGCGTTCTCAACAATAGTTTTAGTTCTCTTATTGTAGCATCTATATGCTTTGATTTTCAAAGAATATCCAAGAAAAATTCCTTCATCACTTCTAGGATCAAACTTTCCAATATCATCATCTCTCTTTATATAACATTTGCTTCCAAAAATTCTAAAATACTTAACTAAGGGTGCATGTCCAAACCATAATTCATAAGGTGTCTTGTCTGTGTCTGCTCTGATTTGTACTCTTTTCATTGTATATAATATTGTATTTATTATTTCTCTCCAGAATGTCTTTGCCAAATCATTCTCAAATAACATAGCTCTTGCTGCTTTAGTCACTGACTTGTTTCTTCTTTTTGCAGTACCATTTTGTTTAGGTGTTCTAGGGGCTGAAAACTGTCTCTTAATACCATTCACTTCACAAAAGTGTTAAACTCTCTAGAAGTAAATTCACCACCTCTATCAGATCTCAAACATTTAATCTTAATTCCAGATTCATTCTCAACTTTATTCTTAATGATCTTAAACTTATCAAATGCTTTAGATTTTTCTTTTAGAAATGCAATCCACATCATTCTTGTAAAATCATCAACAAGAATTATAAAATACCTTTCTCCATAGAATCCTCTAGTCCTGGTAGGTCTGCTCAAGTCTGTATGAACAATCTCCAACTTCTCTTCTGATGTGAACTTCTTACTAGGAAATGAACTTCTCTTCTGTTTAGCCATCACACATTCTTTGCAAATCATGTTAGTAGGCTTCATAATTTTAGGCAAATCCCTTACTGCAAGTGTAGTACTTTCATAATGTTATCAAAGTTTATATCAAAAAACCTTCTATGCCATAACCAAGTATCATCAATCTTAGTAATCAAACATGTCATCTCAGTAGGATTCAACTAAAATACATTACCTCTGGTTCTAGATCCAGTTCCAATCAGATTTCCATCTTTATCCTTTATCACACAAGTTTTCTCAGTAAACCAAACTTGATATCCCTTATCAACTAACTATCCAACACTTAAAAGATTATGTTTCAATCCATCAACAAAGTAAACATCATCAGTATTAGTCTTTCCATCAAGAGTAATAGATCATATACCTTTAATCAAACAAGGTGCATTGTTGCCAACTCTAACAACTCATCCATCATAATTGTTAAACTTTATGAACTTTTTCATATCTCCAATCATATGATGTGAACAACCATTGTTTATAATCCAATCAGCTTTCTTTTTAACTTGGGAAACTAAGGCTTTTTCTTCCTTAACATCAGATTCATGATTCTCTTCTTTAATTGCTATAAATCCTATTTCATCATTATTCTCAGTATCACTTTCACTCAAAGTTCTTTCAATACTAGCTTCAAGATCTTCATCATTAGCATAATAACATTCCTTAGATCTTCTAGGCTTGAAATTATTTTTGTACTTCTTAACTCTCTTAGGACATTTAGATGCAAAATGACCATATTCTTGACAAGTCCAACATTGAAAAATTTTGTTACTGTATGGTTCTCTTTTCACAAGCAAGGAAATACCTTCTTCAATCTTCTTGTCTTCTTCATTTCTAGATCTACTGCTGGCATAATCTCCACTCACACTTTTACTTCTTGACAAAGTAGGATGAACACTAAGAGCACTGAATGTTGTCTCCATTCTAGGTAAGTCTCTTGATACCCTCAGGTTCATTTCTTCTACTTCCAATCTTCCAAGAAGAGTCTCTCTTGTTAAGGTTGTAGTACAAGGTATAACTTGTTCAATCATCTATTTTGTCTTCTTAAATATAGGATTCAATGTCCTTAGAATTTTCCATATCACTTCATTCTCTATCTTTGATCCTCCACAAGATTTTATCCCTGCAACAATTTTTGACATTCTACCAATATAGCTTCTAACAGATTCATCTTCCATCATTCTAATATCCTTGAATGCACATATCCAATTATGTAATATAGCTCTCTTTTCATGTTCATCACCTTCAAAAGTAGATTGTAAAGCTTTCCAAATTTCTTGAGATTTTTGAAAACATTTTACCTGACTATATTCATTCTCTAGAAGTGTTGTCAAAAGTGCTTCTCTTGCAAGTATGTTACACATGAATAGATCAACCTCATCCTTTGAACTTGATTCAAGATTATCTTCTTCAATGATAGTCCTATCATTCTTTGTAATCAACCAATAACCTAGTCCTAAACACTATAGATGTGTCTTCATCTTTTCTTTCCAGCTATCAAAATTTACTCCATCAAACTTAGGGCTTTCTTTCCTAAAATTCACCATGGATCTCCTTAAGCTGTTAAACTTTCCTTTCAAGGACTTGTTGCTTGAATACCAATTGTTAGAAATTAAAGTCAACCAAGATAACTGAGAGGGGGGGGGGTTAATCATTTATTAGATAATTATAACTTTTATCAATTTCAATAACATTTAATCATGTAAGCAATATAATTACCAACCATAGAAAGATATTCACACACAATGAACTAATAACACAAGATATGTTGACTAGGGAACCTCTTGATCAAAGAGTAAACCCTGGTTGGAATGATGCCCACAAAAGATGCACTAATATGAATATTCCTTGTGAAATGATGGACTTTGTTAGGAGTCTTATGAAATACATTCAGTACATATAAATCCCTGTTAGGAGATTTTGAATCCCTGTTAAAAGATTTTAACCCTATTAGGAGTTATGGAAGACAGAAGGACCCACTGCCCAAACAGCTTCAGGGTAAGATCACTGAACACACTATCCAAATGACCTTAGGATTATTTAGTAGAATAATATCAAATATGTTACCTCCTCACTATGCCAAACCACACTCACTACTACACCAGAACTCACTTTTAGATCTTTGTACTTCTCATGTCTTCCTTCACAATTTCGCTTTCACAACTTCATAGGCTCTCTTCTTCACTTCATGCATACATTCACATTCAATCATACCATGCTCACATTCCTTTTTCATATATCAACAAGGAAAAACATTCCTTCTTTTATACCACACTCAAATAATTACAAATGAGTTGGCACACAATTACAAAATAAAAATTTCCACACGCTACATCAAAATTACACAAAATTGTCATCTTCTAAATACAATAATTCTTCACTCATGCGAACTCAAAGTTTGTGCTATGAACCATGTCACTAAAAATGTGTCTCAAACTTCCCTATAACTATACAAAACTATATCCCATCCTGATTAGGAGATATCATCTGATTTCCAAGAACCGCTACTCAGGAACACTACCTGAATATTATTTCCACCAAAATGCTCATAACTTTCATGAATAAAATAATTAATATCTACACTCTTAACCATAGACATATAACATATCAAAGAGTATAACCTCAACATCACATATCTCCAACTATAATATCCCACGTGCGCTAATCAAAACACTATCTACTTCTTTGCAAGTCTCTAGAAGATCATTGTGTTGACATCAATGACAATCATAGTAATGAATGAAACAACAACTACTACAAAATGACTACCAAGCATTCAACATTCATTCCTAACATTGACAAGAAGGAACCCTAAAACCTAGATTTTCAAATCTAGATCCAGATCTCAACCTTCACTCTAATACCACCTAATGCAAGGCAGGGGTGGATGAGGGGCCCAAAGGCACACCATAATCTGAATCTACCTTGCAAAGATCACACAGGAAAGCAATTACACAACAAATGAGAGAGAGAATGAAAATTAGATCCTTTTATTCATCAAATAGGTTTGACATGTCAGGCTGTAAGGTCTTCCTAGTTAGGGCTAGATATAACAATTCAATTAAAAAAGTCCTCCAACATGCGAGGATTCATAACTACATTCAAACTTCTAATTTACCATTAATCTTCTAGCTCTACGATGATGTCTTAAAACTACAACCAATGATTACATTATATACAAGAGGCTACTGAAACAAGTTGGCCTTCAGATCCACCATTAATGGAAGGAATGACCAGATCTAGGTCGACATGCTTCCCAATGATCAATATCGATATTAAATCCTCAACCATAATTAAATGCACAAGTCGGCCTCAATAGAAAACCAAAAAAAAAACCTCGATAAGAAAGGATAACCAAGCACAAGAAAAGGATAACTGAGTGCTATGGAATTAACTAACCAACTCGGTTAAAGAAGGAAACCGAGAAACTACCAAGCCAACTTAGTCAAAGAAGGAACCGAGTAACGCAAAAAACTCAAACTTGTTTATGGTGACATGGGATTGCCAAGGACCCGAGATGCTCCTGCATTAGTATGTACGTATTTTTGTATTAATGTTGATGATAATAATCCTCATTCCAGTAAATTATTAATCTATAATCTGAATTGGAGAAGTGGACATGTGTGTTGTTGTATCAAAACACCATGATTTTTTGTCATAAATGCTCAAATTTGGGCCATGTGATCTTTGACTATAAAGCCCCTAATAAGAAATTGTGAAAATTAAAGTGTATGTCTAATTCCCTTCTGAGGGATACAACACCACTAGGAAATGCTCAAAATTATGCCATGTGATCTTTGAATGTAAAGCTCCTAGTAATAAACTATGAAAATTAAAGGGTATCTCTACTTCCCTTATGAGGGTCTTAAGCATTTTGATCTCTTTGAATTCTCACTTGCAATGTGACATTGGTGAGGTTGGCTACATTGGTCATCAAATAAGAAGGATAGGAAGCCATAAATGAGACACATTATTGGGGATAACAAGCCTTGCTACACACCAATCTTGCTACTTTGGAAATGGTTTTCTAAGAATGGTCATGGCGATTTGAGCACACTAAACCCTTGATTGCCACAAACACAAGGTTGGAAAGAAGCAGAATTAAAGTCAGGGAACTAGTATGCCTCTTCTATCATGCCCCGTAAGGGAACCGAAGAAGAGAACAAAGATTCTCTTTGTAAAAGAAAAAAAAACCTAAGTAATGATTTATGAAATATTTTGAATTTTTAAAAGAATTATGTGAACAAAACTTAAACGTAGTTAAACTTAGATTCCTCCCAAGATTCCATACTATTTGATGAACTATTAATTTAATTCCTTTAAGTATACTAACAACAAAATTTACTTCTTAAAGAAAACTACATCATATCATTTGAAGATTCTTTACAAAGAAATGCAAAGTACTTTCATTTCAATTTTCCATTTAAATCCATCTATTTTCCTAAGTACCCTTTATGAACAATATAACTTTTAAAGAAAATAGAATCATCTAAATCATTTGATACATTACAATTATTACATTTTATTTTCAATAGCTTTTCACTTAATCAACAATAATGAAAAACATACTACTTAACTTGGAATGTTACAAAATCCTTTTCTTTTCAACACACATCATATACATAAAGTTTGTGATATCACTTTTTCCTTTCTCCTAAATCTACCCATTCTAATTACATAATTTTGAAATACATTAATGATTACATTAAATTCATCTCCTCTTGGGAGGTAACAATAATTTTACATCATGAAAGATAAGTACAAGTCTTCAAAACTGGAACACTCTGCAAGCATGAATCCATAAGCACTGCATCCACAAAAGGTACCTCGATAAAAATATTTACCACCCAACCACGTGGATACCTAAAAGACCCACTCCCCCATGCTAGGAGATAAACACCAAGGTCCACAAAGAGGGAATAGCTAGGCCATACCTAGGGTTGGGTAACCTTTCCCAAATAGAAAATAAAAGAAGTTCAAAGTATAAATCTTTTCCCAAATGTTCTAAAGCTTGGTAGAAACTCTAAGCAACAACCTAAGTGAGTGTCATCTCATAGCCCTCACCCCTTGGGTTGTCTTGGTACTAGCCACTCTGGGCCCCAGCCCCCAAGTAGGCACATGCGGAATCAAATGCCTTTCATACAGACAAGCACCATTTGATCGTACCTATGCATAGGTACCTTTTCCCACTCCCATCTATAGCCTTTACTAGCACTAATGGCATGGGTGAGGCACATATTAATTTTTTAGTGTTTGAACCCATTCCCATAAGTTTTAATTAAATTATCACTTGTTAAATAACTCTTTAGTCGGTTATCCTGGTTCTAGCCACTTAGGGCCCCGACCCCACACTGAGAGCCACTAACTTGGTGTTGTTAGGTTTTCTACTCTTAACCTAAACATATAAAGTACATCATACATGTAGAAAAACACATCATAAGCACATTTGAGAATTGCATCAAAGAATAGAAAATAATGAGATAGTCTAGGGATGTTTAGGAAAATTTAGTAACGTTTAGGGAGGCCTAGAATGGTCCTGATCCTCCTAGACAATTCTAAACCCTAATCTTGCTTCCTAATCAAAACCTAAACCTATTTGAGCATCTAAATGCACCATATAACCTCTACCCAACAAGTAATGAACACATTAAGTTTATACAAAAATTTCATGTAGTTTATACAAAATTCAATCTACCTGAAATTTAACTAATTCTGATTTTTTTTTGAAATCTCAAAAATTAGAAGTTACATCTTAACTCCTAGAAAGCTGAAACCTATCTCAAACTTCCCAGAAGGTACCTAATTTCTTTATACAAGTATAACCTAAAGTATAAGTTACGATACTTAACTTATACTTAAATGTTATACTTGTACAAAGCGCACATTGATTAATGACATTGTTTACTAACATTGACTACAAAAATGAAATACAAATAGCGCACATTCATTAAGAAAATAAATATAAAGCGCACAATATTAAATGACATAAACCTAATTACAAAAATCAGGCACATTGATTAAGAAAATTGAAATATAAATATAAAGCGCATAGTGTTTAACAAAATTAAATATAAATACAACACATAATGCTTTGTCACAGAATAAACAACCCTAACTCAGGACTACCATAGTTCATTAATCTATCGAAATGAAAATATTATATTTCAACTGGTACAAAACAATAATGTATAAATGGATGACAGAATATACTGATAGCATAATGATATTATATTTCGGCTGGCAGAAAACAATAAAGTATAGAGGGATGACAAAATATACTGATAGCATAATGATATTATATTTTGGCTAGCAGAAAAACAATAATGTATAAATGGATGATAGAATATATGGGTGGTCCCACAATAGTGTGTCCCACTTTTTGGCTAACTTTGACACAGAGATCAACATTCTGAGAAAAAACTTCAATTTCAAACACCTATTGCCGCAAAACTATTAGGAATTTGAAGATGATGTAAACTAAAGTCTTTTAGATTTTTCTTACTAGTTTCTAATATATTTTTTTTTAAAAGTTAAAATTCATTTAACTTCATTTTTCCTTCTCCTTTGAAAATTCGTTTGTCTAGAAAACTATATTTTTAAGGAGTTACTATCACTTGGATCAACATAACATTTTCTTAAAATATGATAACAATGTAATTATTTTGAGATTATATTTGTAACTTCAATATCTAAACGATGCAATTGGTTTCATTCATTTTGGGTCAATATTTCATAGTTTATTAAGTTCTAAAGTGATAGTAACTATAATTTAGACATAAGGTCACTAGGATCGCTCTAACTTGATCTGTGTATATCGAAATTCATTTTTTCTTTTTCTTATAGAAAGGTAACACAAATACTCTTTTCCTACATATTTTTCATATTTTTTTTTTGTAATTTACTATTTTTCCTGAAGTCTTGAAGAGACAGGTTGTTGAATGACCAAACAACCTATGTTTAGTTAAAGTAATATTTAAAAGTAATAATGAACTCAATATGTATTAAAATTATATTCATTAGAAATCTTGTTCTGAATAGCATCATACTACATAGATAGGTTTTTCAAATGGATTCATTTGATCTACCAAAACATAAAGTTAAAGTGATTTTTTTTCAGTATTTTAATAGGTGCGAAGGAGACTCCATTGTAGGTATGAATGAGGAGTATATATGTTATATCAATATTTTCTTAATCTAAGAGGTTTTGAGCTAACCATTTGTAATTAATTCCTTCAAATGGAATCTCTCAAGGCTTAAATCATCATATTTTATTTAAAATGTGTTATTTCAGCAAAAATCAGCATGTCTAAAAAAGTGGGACACACTATTGTGGGATCACCCATATTGATAGCATAATGATATTATATTTCAGCTAGTAGAAAAACAATAATGTATAAAAGGATGTCATAATACAATAATATATAAACATTAAAAAACTCACATAATACAATAATATATAAACATTAAATGCCTCACATAATACAATAATATAAACATTAAACGATTCACATAAATACAATAATATATAACCTTTAAACGGCTCACATAATACAATAATATAGCATAAGCATTTAGCAACATTAGGAGACAAACAAAACATATATAGAGGCATTCACAGAGATCTAAAAATAAACATACATAACAGAAAATAGAATTATCTCTTAGGATAGATTCCAACCTGGAGTCCTGTGGCAATCGGTTGATGAAGGACGATCCAATCCTCTCTAACTTTTTCAGCACTCCTTTAAATCCCTCTTCTTGCAATCTTCTAGCGTCTACCCAAAGCAACAAAATGCCAATCTCAAATAATGGATTCTCTCCTCACCAAAGACAAATAATTTTCCTCCAATCTTATTATTGTTTCCCCTCAAAAATGAACTTCTATTCAACACCCTTTCACACAAGAAATATTTCCTATATATAGAATGGAGTAGGTGGTTGCATGGGTAATCCAACCAATGCAACCATCCCAACTATCCATTCGTTATCCAAAAATAATATGGTTTGCAAAACCATTCCTGTAAAGTGATAAATAAATTTTTAATAAAACTATAATCTATGTCTCCTAAATTTGAGGATGACAAAATAGAGAATTTAACCTTAAGAATAATTTACTAATTTTTTTAGCTATGATAATAGAATTTACTTATCCTTTTTACCATTTTTGAGAATATCATAGATTTATATTTATCTAAAATAATTTTCCTTCTCATAATAATTATATATATATATATACATACATACATACATACATATATATATATATATATATATATATATATATATATATATATATATATATATATATATATATATATATATATATATATATATATACATACATATATATATATATACATACATATATATATATATATACATGTATATAGATATATATATATAGATACATATAGATATATATATATATATATATATATATATATATATATATACACACACACACACACACACACACATATATATATATATATATATATATATATATATATACATGTATATATATATACATGTATATATATGATGCAGGAGCATCCTGGGTGTAAGAGCAATCTTGCATCACCCAAAAATATTTATGTTTTTATTCAATAAGGGTTATTTTGTGCAGAGCTGCTATTTATGGAAAGTTACTATTTTTGTTAATTTTTGTATGTGCTCAGAATGATCTGATTTCTTTCTTGGAGGTTGATTTTGGTCATATAAGTCTGCCAGTAAAGTTTCATTGCCAGATCAAGTGTATATTGGAAGATATTAAAAATTTTCGGTATTGGCAGCAGGGTACAGAAACTTTAAACTCAGTTTTGAAGGCTTTAGAGGCCTCGGATGAGGTCAAAAATTTGCATGACGGGCGCTTGCATGAGTCAAGCCTGTAGAGCGCTTCGTGGCATTTTCGAAATGGGGTTATAATAGCCGATCGGGTCAACTGGTGATGACTTATGGTCTTCGAAAGTTGGGCCACCCGAAATGGAGAAAAATAATTTTCTTCAAAATTTTTGTTCGGGTTTCAAAGGTTATCTTGAGCTGACTATGATGTAATAAAATGTAAAATAAAATAATTTTAAGTTTGGTCGGCCTTATTGGCTAAAATTCTGGAACCTTCCCAGGCAGTGGAAAATTGCCTATATAAGGAAGGCTGTATTATTGCCTTAGGCAGTTCAGAATAGTTTTGGGTAATAGTTCAAGGCTTTGTCCTACAGAATATTGTAAGGGAATGCCCATGTGGCTTTGCATATTGTAATTCTAAAAGTTTTTAATTCCACATTTGTGGAGATAATAAGAAGCCAATTTTCTGTTCTTGCATATTGTTGTTGTTTCTCTATTTCTGTTATGTGTTTGTGGTATTAAGGGGAGCACCCTTCATCAAGTGGTATCAGAGCAGATTTTCTTGAGTGTGTAAATAGATCGCCGACTGTGAGGTAGTTTGCACTAGGACTGTGGCTAGGGTTTCAGCGCGCATCGCGAAAATGCCTCCACGAATGGAACGTGGCGGAAGAGCTGGTGTTGTAACACCTGAGGTTAGAGAGCTGCAGAGACAAGTGCGAGCATTGCAAGAAGAGATTCACAGAGGAATGAATCTTAATGTCAGAGACGAAAGCGAGGATAAAGCTGAAGAAGAATATCAAGAAGGAGAAGTTGAAATTGTGAACCAGGAGGAAGAAAGACTTTTTCGGGCGATTTCCAAGATTGGGAAAAGACCTAAGATTGAGGTTCCTACATTTTCTGGAAATCTTAACCCAGAAGAATTGATCGACTGGATCAATGAATGTGAGGAATATTTTGAGTATGAAGATGTTGAGGATCCTGATAGGGTCAAATTTGCGAAGGCCAGACTGAAAGGTCATGCGAAGATATGGTGGCAAGAGATTCAGTTGGAGCGAAATAGAAGGGGAAAGGAGAAAATCACAAGATGGGATCGGATGGTGGATAAATTGAAGCGACAGTTCATTCCTGTTGATTATGAGCTTGACCTACTGAAGAAAATGCAGAGTTTGAAGCAAGCAGGAAGATCTGTTCAGGAGTATACAGAGGAGTTCTATCGACTTCTCATCAGAACAGGCCATGCAGAAGCTGATAAGGAGAAAGTTGCCTGATACCTTAATGGGTTAAGGCCAAGCATTCAGGAGGAATTGAATCTGGTTCGAATGAGTAGTATTGAGGAGGCATACCAATTTGCCCTAAAAGTAGAGGAAAAGTTGAACAAGAAGTTGAGAGCAGACAAAATGGAAGAGGTCACGGTGGACGATCTGGTAGACAGTCATATGGTGGCCAAAATGAAGATCTGAAAAAGAAGGATGAGGCCAGTAGCAGTCAGAATCAGCGAGGAAATAATTCCAATCGCTTCCAGGATCAGAATAACAGAGATCAGAGAGGAAGAGGAAGAGGACAAGGATCTGGAAGAGGTGGCTTCCGTGGAACATGTTTTCACTGTGGAGAAGAAGGTCATAGGGCATTTGAATGTCCTCAGCGCCAAGGCAGAACAGACAGGAGAAATGAAGGCCAGGCCAGAGTTGCACATGTAGATGAAGATGCCAGATCATCAAATTCTGAAGATGCTGAAAGAGGAGAAACGTTGATTAACAGAAGAGTCCTGTTGAGTGGTGAGAATGAACCCGAACAAAGGATGGAGTGCGGCATAAGCTAAAGCCATTGAAGGAGACCGAAGAAAAGGTATGTGGTGATGCAAGGATAACTTTTTTTGATGGAAGAAATTTCCTAGATGGTATGAGGCATGAGCATGTGTGTTTTGCTTTAATTCCAAAAGTTGGTAAAGAAGAAGTAGAGGATCTACCTGTAGAAGTTGTAGATTTGTTGAATGAGTTTCAGGATATTGTATCCGATAATGTGCCTGATGGATTACCACTAGTCAGGAAGATCAGTCATCAGATGGACTTGATCCCAGGAGCGAGTTTGCCGAATAAGGCAGCACATAGAATGACACCAGCAGAAAGTGAAGAGTTGAACAGACAAGTACACGAGTTATTGCAGAAGGGGTTGATCCGTGAGAGTCTTAGTCCCTGTGCTGTACTAGCGGTATTAGCACCAAAGAAGAATGGAGAATGGAGGATGTGTACAGATTCTAGGGTAATAAATAAGATCACAATCAAGTACAGGTTTCCATTGCCACGAATGGATGATATTATAGACTGTTTGAGTGGAGCTGTGTATTTCTCAAAGATAGATCTGAAGAGTGGATATCATCAGATTCAGATCAGAGAAGGAGATGAATGGAAGACTGCCTTCAAGACAAAGGAAGGACTGTATGAGTGGTTAGTCATGCCTTTTGGGCTAACCAATGCACCGAGCACTTTCATGCGACTCATGAATGAGGTTCTGAAAGAATTTTTGGGTAAGTTTGTCATTGTTTACCTAGATGATATTTTGATCTTTAGTAAGACATTGGATGAGCATATGATGCATATTCATATGGTATTTGAGAAGTTGAGAGAAGAAAAATTGTTGATTAATTTGAAGAAGTGCAGTTTTGTGAAGAAAGAGTTAGTGTATTTGGGATTTGTAGTTTCAGCAGAAGGTCTAAAAATGGACCCAGAGAAGGTGCAGGCTATCCTTGAATGGCCTGCTCCAATGAGTGCTACTGAGGTAAGATCTTTTCAAGGTCTAGCTAGCTTTTACAGAAAGTTTATCAGAAATTTTAGCAGTATTTGTGGACCCTTGACTGAAACAATGAGAGGGGATAGAAAAGAGTTTAAGTGGACTAATGGGGCAGAAAAGAGTTTTCAGTTGTTGAAATAAAAAGTTACAGAACAACCTGTTTTAGCACTTCTAGATTTTAATAAGGTGTTTCAAGTAGATTGTGATGCTAGTGGTACTGCAATAGGAGCTGTTATGAGCCAAGAAGGTAAATCTGTTGCTTATTTCAGTGAGAAGTTAAATGATGCCAAGAGGAAATATTCTATTTATGATCAAGAATTTTATGCTATAGTTCAGGCATTAAAGAAGTGGAGACATTATCTACTTCCTAAGGAGTTTGTTTTGTATACTGATCATCAAGCTTTGCAATATTTGAATAGTCAAGGAAAATTAAATCAAAGGTATTTGAAATGGGTTGAGTTTTTGCAGAGTTATACATTTGTTTTGAAACACAGAAGTGGAAAGTCTAATAGGGTTGCAGATGCTCTTAGCAGAAGGCAACTATTGCTGACAGAAATGCAGATTGAAGTGGTTGGGTTCAAGGAACTCAAAAATTTGTATCCAGAGGATCCTGATTTTGGTGAAGCTTGGAAAGCTTGTACAGAACCTGTTACTCTAGACAGGACAAAATGGTTGGATTTCATCATCCAGGATGATATGCTATTCAGAGGGAGTCAGTTGTGCATTCCACGAAGTTCTATGAGGGAGAATCTCATCAAGGAGAAGCATAGCGGAGGATTGGCTGGACATTTTGGTCGTGACAAAACCCTTTCTTTGGTTAGTGAGAATTACTATTGGCCACAGTTGTAGCAAGATGTGAAAAAGTTTGTACAGAGTTGCAGAGTATGTCAGATGGCAAAAGGAGTGAAGTAGAATATAGGGTTGTATCAGCCATTACCTATACCAGAGAAGCCTTGGGAGGATATCAGCATGGACTTTGTTCTTGGTTTACCGAGGACACAGTGGGGACACGATTCAATTTTTGTAGTAGTTGACAGATTTTCAAAGATGGCACATTTCATTCCCTGCAAGAAGACTAA
Organism: Chamaecyparis obtusa; assembly: GCA_027943335.1. Classification (NCBI taxonomy): domain Eukaryota; kingdom Viridiplantae; phylum Streptophyta; class Pinopsida; order Cupressales; family Cupressaceae; genus Chamaecyparis; species Chamaecyparis obtusa. The sequence continues at coordinate 601,847 of BSBK01003507.1, read as the reverse complement.
TGATGTTGTTCATGTAGCAGAATTGTTTTTCAGAGAAGTAGTGAGACTTCATGGTTTGCCAAAGACCATAGTTTCAGATCGGGACACTAAGTTTGTTGGATATTTCTGGCGTACATTGTGGAAGAAGTTGAAGACAGATTTGAAGTTTAGTTCATCACATCATCCACAGACTGATGGACAGATAGAGGTGGTGAATAGGAGCTTGGGAAATTTGCTGAGATGTTTGGTTGGAGATAAGCCAACAGGATGGGATTTGATTTTACCACAGGCGGAATTTGCATACAATAATTCTGTCAATAGAAGCACTGGTAAATCACCATTCTAGATTGTATATGGAAGTAGTCCAAGAAATGCATCTGAATTGATGAAGATAGATAAAGGAGAAATAAGTAGTGCTGAAGCTGAAGATTTTGCAGAACACTTGAAGAACATCCATGAGGAAGTGAGGAAGCATATTACCAAGATGAACGCACAGTATAAGGCTAAGGCAGATGTGAAAAGGAGGCATAAGGAATTTTAGGTTGGTGATGAAGTCATGGTTCATTTGCGGAAGGAGCGGTTTCCAGTTGGTACATATAACAAGCTGAAAATGAAGAAGTTTGGACCATGTAAGATACTGAAGAAACATGATTCAGGAAATGCATATGAGGTAGAATTGCCTACTGAGCTAAATATTTCACCAGTGTTTAACATTTCAGATTTGACATAGTATCATGAAGGAGGTGTTGAAGATGAGGTTGCAGCAGCATAGTGGAATATTCCAACAACCAGTTCAGATATCAAGGAGATTGAAGACATACTGGACAGTCGTGTTGGCAGAAGCACAAGGAATAGGACATATGAAGAATATTTGGTCAAATGGAAAGGATGACCTGTTGAAGATTCATCATGGCTAACAAAGGAGGAGGTTAACCGTCTTGGTTTTCCTCTGCACACCTGAGTCGTGACAGGGTCACTTCTCAAATTACCCCAGGTGTCTGATGCAGGAGCATCCTGGGTGTAAGAGCAATCTTGCATCACCCAAAAATATTTATGTTTTTATTCAATAAGGGTTATTTTGTGTAGAGCTGCTATTTATGGAAAGTTACTATTTTTGGTAATTTTTGTATGTGCTCAGAATGATCTGATTTCTTTCTTGGAGGTTGATTTTGGTCATATAAGTCTGCCAGTAAAGTTTCATTGCCAGATCAAGTGTATATTGGAAGATATTGAAGATTTTCGGTATTGGCAGCAGGGTACAGAAACTTTGAACTCAGTTTTGAAGGCTTTAGAGGCCTCGGATGAGGCCGAAAATTTGGGTGACGAGCGCTTACGCTGGTCAAGCCTGTAGAGTGCTTCGTGGCATTTCCGAAATGGGGTTATAATAGCCGATCGGGTCAACTGGTGATGACTTATGGTCTTCGGAAGTTGGGCCACCTGAAATGGCGAAAAATAATTTTCTTCAAAATTTCTGTTCGGGTTTCAAAGGTTATCTTGAGCTGACTATGATGTAATAAAATGTAAAATAAAATAATTCTAAGTTTGGTCGGCCTTATTGGCTAAAATTCTGGAACCTTCCCAGGCGGTGGAAAATTGCCTATATAAGGAAGGCTGTATTATTGCCTTAGGCAGTTCAGAATAGTTCTGGGTAATAGTTCGAGGCTTTGTCCTACAGAATATTGTAAGGGAATGCCCATGTGGCTTTGCATATTGTAATTCTGAAAGTTTGTAATTCCACATTTGTGGAGATAATAAGAAGCCAATTTTCTGTTCTTGCATATTGTTGTTGTTTCTCTATTTCTGTTATGTGTTTGTGGTATTAAGGGGAGCACCCTTCATCAATATATATATATACATGTATATATATATACATGTATATAGATATATACATGTATATATATATACATGTATATAGATATATATATATATATATGTGTGTGTGTGTGTATATATATATATATATATATATATATATATATATATATATATATATATATATTCTATTCATGTTCCAAATGGACGCTTATGCTCTTAGGCTACCAATATACCCTCAGGTTGATTTTAGGATTGGTTAGTTCCAAAATGTATAAATATCTTAGGGTAACAAGACCAACTATAGGGACAAGACTGCCCTCTTCACTTCTAGCTTTGCAAAACCAAGGCGGGTGCACCTAACCCAGTGAAAGCTATACTTCACACACCAAAGACTGGGTCTAAACAACAAATAGATAGTAAGAAAGTACTAAATGCTAACGTCACATTCATTGAATCTCCATTACTATTGGGTAGCTCAACCACACAACCAAAGACCTAAAGCTTAGAAAGGTTATTGATTTCAATATTTCGAATGTAATAACTTCAATCAATGTATGTTAACAAGAGAGATACTCATTTAGGCTAGTGCCTCATCCATTGGGCAAGATTTCTTAGACACAAAAACACATAGACTTGAGAATATTTGAGAACTCATAGCCATAAATACATTTATCCTAATCTTTACTACTTACAAGACATCCTTACATAGACAAGGGCAAACTCATATCCCACCTAGAGCATAGTTTAATCCACTCCTAGATCAAAACTCAAGAATGAAGATACATACATAAAACTAATATGCAATGAGTTAGAAAACTCAAATTTTACTTGACTTGACACAAAGGAGAGATAAGAATCAGATATTTGTATTAAGTATGATGAATTCCTTCTATGTATACAATGAATCACAAGGCACCCTACTTGCAAACTACAACTTAGACCTGCAACTTTCTTCTTTCATCAACAAACACTAAATAAAAAATTATTACAAAACCTTGGGACTAGAAACTAGGGACTATTTTTGAACTTCAAAACTAGAACCACTTCAAAATCAACAATTCACACTATATACCACTGGTTACCCTGAAATCCCAAACAGGTTAGGATGCAACAAGCTATGGATAACCAGGGTAAGGGTTAGGTTTTTCACCCACAAAACAATTTAAATAGATCATAAATTAATACATTGGAGGGAAAACCAAGCACCCCTGAGCAATCAGATCCTAAATTGATCTTTACTTATGGTAAATCTTCTCGAATTGTACTGAAGATCATGAAATTTTATGCAAATCCATTTGATTTGACCCCCTGCATCATGTCTCAAACACCTTTATTCATTCTGCACATGGCATAAAACTCCCTGTAGTCAATCATCATACGCACTGGACCACACTACAACAATCGGCACCAGCAAACAAATTAAATTTATCCACTAAAACATTAAAAACCAATCCTTTCTGTCACTAAGAAACCCTCAAAAAATTTGAATTTGAACCACAATAGTTACCTGATGGCGCATGCAATATATCAACGGTCACAATTTGAATTTGGATCAACTTTATAACCTGACCGTTAGATTCTCATGTTTCACAAGTTTTATGTCTTTAGTGAAGATCGACAGCTGTCGCTACACCGCTGACTTAAAGCATGTACATCTCTGATCAATGGTATCACAACAACCATTAGATCCTACAGTGTATTAACTCGCTTGAGACCAGAAAACCCACTGACAAGTCCACCTCAGCACACCTGGACCAATGAGAAATTTCCAATCAATTCTGTTTGACACCGGGACCACCGCCACGAAGTACATAGCCAAAAGTGAATCGACAGCTATCACTAAAGTGCTAACGTATCTAGCACGCATCTTGACCTTGTGATAAAGTGAGAGCCATAAGATTAAGTGGGTCCTTAACACCTATCAGACCAAAAACTATCAGGTCCCACTGACACGTCCCCATCAGCAAACCCTTCAACCAATCAGAAGAAAGCCACATCATTAAATCTAACACAGGTCCCACTACTAGGAAATAAGATCAATGACTGTCGTAATTTCACATAGAGAAAAAAGATTCTATGCGAACATCAAATAGTCGTTAGATCAACCCTTTGATACCGCTCTACAGATTCTCTGACACAGGACCCCCTAACAAATGCCAACTCAGCACCTCATGGACCAATGAAAAGATGCAAACTACACACACCTAGCAGTGGACTCGCTTGAAACAAAAGATTATGTCACACAAGAGAATGAACGGCTGTCACATACTCTAAATCCTCTAACACATTCGATAAGAACTTACGCCCATCATCAATTTTCTATAGATGTCAGGACCCTCTGACACACCAGATACTAGGACCCACTGACAACCTACCATCACATTAATACATGGACCAATCATAGACCACCATTTGTACCTACATGTCACCTTGGACCCACAGTTTGAAGTGCTATGTCATAAAGAGAATCAACGACCGTCATGATTTTTCATACCTCTGACACACCCCTTGCGCTTTCACGACAACCATTGGATCAAGATGTTGTCAGAGAACCAGGCCTAAGAAAGACTAATCTGGAACATTAGAAAGAATTAAAGCTGGACTTAGGGAAAATTAAAGTCGACCGACTTAGGGAAATATTTCGCTAAGCGTATGAAAACCTAGGAAAAAATTAAAACCCGCCCGGGAAAAGAAACTTAGGAAAAATTAAAATTGAACCCTCCGTAGGGAAATAAAACAATTAAGCACATGCATTTAGGAAATTTTATGTGACCCAAAAAGTAACACAAAATTAGGACAAGGCCAGGGCATTTTTAGGGCTTTTTCACTAAAACGGCTAGATTTTCAAAATTTTCACCTAGGGTTTGAGCTAGAGACCTAAAAACAACTGTAGAGATAGGCAGAAAAATGCTAGAGCCATGAAAAAAAATTCACAAGTGCTAATAGTGGCTCATACTCAGGGACGTGTATCTCCTATAGATACAATGAGCAAGCTAGAATCTCCTGGAAGAGCAGACCAACTCAAAATTTTGACCCAAAAAACAAAAATAGATGACTGTACAAGGGAAAACCTAAACTACTGCTCATGGAAAAGATACTTTAGGATAAGTAAAACTTTAGGAATTGTCCATGAATAGGCAATTCTAAAGTACCACCAGTTAAATCTTTTAGGACATAAGAATCTGTCCCCCATTTGCTTTCAATAAGAGAAGGGCCCAGCCAAATTGGGTCAAACTTTCCATGCTTCCCCTTATCTTCTGACCTTGCATTCCACATCAAGACAAGGTCATCAATTTCAAAACATCTCTAGGTAGCCCTCCTATCAAACAAATTCTTACATTATCTCTGCAATGTCTCATTTCTTTCATGTGCATCTCTCCTTACCTCTTCCAACTAGATCAGCTCATCCATTCTTACTCTCATCTCATCATTCAAATCTTCATCATATGCCTGGATGAACTTATACATCTACAATAGATTATTTTGAGGCAATCTAGCACTTATTCCATACACCAAATCAAATGGAGCACAACCTATGGCCTTCTTAATAGTTACCCTGTCAGCCCATAGTGCCCACCATAACTTTGAGTCCCAAGCTTTCCTATCCTTGTCCAACACTCTCTTGAGAATCTTAATTAGACTTTTGTTATTGGACTCAGCCTGACCATTTCCTTGTGGATGATATAGGGAAGAAAATGAAATGTGTATCCCATATTGCTAACAAAAATCACTAAATTCCTATGATCTAAAACACATTGCATTATCAAACACAATTACCTCTAGGCAACCAAATCTGGTAAGGATGTTCTACATCACAAATTCTGTCACAACTTTGCTAGTAGCCTTTCTAGTAGGGACAGCTTCAACCCACTTGGTAAAATAGTTTGTTGCCACTAGTATGTAAGAATGTCCACCACTAGATTTATTTGGAATCTCCCCAATAAAGTCAATAACCCACTTCTAGAAAGGAGCCTGAACTACAATAGGTCGGAGTGGAAAATTTCCATTAAACTTCAACTTTCCAGCAAATCTTTGACATGCATCACATTTTCTTACAAACTAAGGTGTATCCTTAAAAACTATAGGCCACCAAAATCCAGACCTAAGGATCTTGTGAGATGTGGTATTTTCCATATAGTGTCCTCCACAAACACCTTGGTGCATTTCCTCTAATAGAGACTCAGACCTCTCATGATCTATGCACTTTAGCAATACTCCTTCATTGCTTCTCCACCACAACTTACCATGTATAATGGCATACCTTGTAGACTGCAACTTGATAGTTCTTCTATTTTCATCCATCTCAGGGGAAAGGACCAATTTCCGCAAGTAACCAATAACATCTTTGTACCAATCACAATGATCCATATCACAAATATATGGCCTTTGTTCTTCTTCTAACATATTCACATGATTTGCAATTAAACTGCTTTGTGTCATTAATTTTGCAAGACCTAAGCCTCTTACCAAATTTGTAATCTAGATATCAATATTAAATTCTTGGATCCTATTGATCCATCTACATCTTTTCCCTGAAACTTCTTGTTGCACCAATATATCCTTAACTGTAACACTAGGAACATAAGCAACCACCTTGGCTCCTACAAGATAACATCTAAAAGCCTTGACTGCTTTGACTAAGGCATAAGCCTGTTTCTCAGTAATATCATATTTCAATTCTGCTCCTTGTAGGGATTTACTAAAAAATGATATGGGTTGTTCATATCCATCTGAATTCTTTTGCAATAAAACTATTGCAACTGTATGACAAGAAGAAAAAGAAAATATCTGCATGGGCTTACCATAATTAGGTGTCCTCAAAATTGGAGCATCCTTGATGGCCTTTTTGATATTGCTAAAAGATTCATCTGCTTCTTCATTCCATTCAATCTTTGCCTCTTTTTTCAACATCCTAGAGATAGGGAGACTGACTTCTGCAAAATTTGTAACAAATCTCCTTAGAAAATTTACCTTCCCAAAGAAAGATTGTATTCCTTTAACATTTCTAGGTGGTGAAAGCTTATCTATAGCCATAACCCTTTCGGGGTCAATTCTCACTCCATCCTTGGACACAATATGTCCTAAGAGCTTTCCTTCCACAACACCAAAAGAACACTTCTTTGGATTCAAAGAAATCCCATACTCCAAAGCCCTAATAAAAATCTTCTCAAGATGCTCACAATGTTGACTTTCCTTATTTGAATATGCTATGAGGTCATCCTGATATACCACTATAAATTTATTTATGAAGTCTGCAAAGGCCACATCCATAGCTCTCTGAAAAGTTTCTCCTGCATTTTTTAGACCAAAAGGCATTCTAACATAAACATATGTTCCCCAAGGGGTAGTGAATGCAGTCTTGAACTGTTCTGACTCCTTGACCATGACCTGATTATATCCAGAGAAACCATCCATCATGGACATTAACTTTGATCCAGTAATCCTCTGTAACATATTCTCCATATTAGGAAAACCATAATTGTCCTTTAAAGAATTGACATTCAAGTTCCTAAAATCAACACATAACCTAATGTCACCATTCTTTTTTCTGATTGGAACCAAGTTTGACACCCAAGTAGAATGTCTGACAGGCTTGATGATGCCAGCATCCATCATCTTTTTGAGTTCATCTTGCATTTTTGGTGCCAAGGTAGGATTCACAGGCCTTAACTTTTTCCTAAAAGGTTTAGTCCCTTCCTTCAATGGTATTTCATGCTAGAATAGATCTTCTCTATAGGCTTTCAAATCATCATAAGACCATGCAAAAACATGTCTAAATATTTTGAGAAGATCAATCAAACTGTTCCTAGGTCTTTGGGATAAACATTTACCTATGTAAACATTTTTGGGTACTTGATTTGTTCCTAAATTTATTTCTTCCAAATCATTGACCTTATCAACAAATTTAGAAAGACAAGTCCTTTCTTTGTCATCAAATGCCCTCTCAAGAGCAACCAATCCCCTTGGGATCCTATTTGATTTCAATTGAAAAACTTATTTCCCAAGAACATTCTCTTTTCCATTTCTGATGTCAACATAAGTGCTGAAATCCATCTCTTGACCATCAAAATGAGATTCACATTGCAAAAACCTTAGTATATCCTGATCATCAGAAAATACCTACCAATTCTCAACATTGTCTGGGATAGAAGGCCTAGACTTACACTCAATTTTGGATATCCCCATAAAAGTAATATCATCTGGTCTTAGTGCTATGTTTTCCAGTAAGTCAACCATCCTATTTTGGCTTCTATCCACCCAATCAATACCAAAGGCACTGAAACCTTCAATTTCATCCGAAACAACATTTCTATATTATTTCAGCCTTTGATTCTTAGATGCATACTTTGATCTAATCTGAGAAACTATTAACTCAAAGTCACCAATCACCCTAAGATGTTTGATTCCATGTTTTGATGCTTGTCTCAAACCAATCAGTAGGGCCTCATATTTAGCAACATTATTTGTGCAAAGGAACAAGAGAGTAAAAGAAAACTTGAAAGTCTTACCACTTGGGGATATCAATAGCACTCCTGCTCTGGCACCTTCCTTTGAACTTGCTCCATCAAAATATAGGGTCCATAAGATGTTACCTTCTACCATGTTATTTTCATCATCAACCAGAAGGAAAGGCTTGATCTTTTCTTGCACCTCTCTCTCCTAAACTTGGAAAGAACCAATGTTAGTGTCAACAAAGCAATTCATATTGTCACCTTCATCCTCCTCAATCATATGTGGAGTTCTAGCTTCCCTTGAAACTTTCACACTTTCTCCTTCAATGCTAAAAGTAGCAAAGGACAAGTCACATTGAATACTTCCTCTCATAGAAGCACTCCATTTTCTAGACAATAGCATTCCATACTGAGGAGGAATGTCAACTACAAGAACACTCATAGTTAGTTGCTTATGAGGAAATACTGCTAATTATAAGGCAAAGCCTTAATGGTACCTATGACTGGCACTTCTCTTGAGTCCATAGCTTGGCATCTCCCATGAGGTGTATCAACCTTTAGCACTAATGACTTCATGATCTCTATAGGCATGACAGTGTTTGATGCTCCAGAATCAATCATGCAATTCTTCAATAATTTTCCATTTATCATAAGGGACAAGAAAAAAGGATCAACTATCCCTGATGCAACATTTATAGCATTTGCATTCAAAAATATCTGAGGAATCTTAGAGACAATCTCCTCATTTTTATTGTCAGGTGTGTCATGTAAAGAAGCCACATGCTTGTCACCTTTGTTCATTTCTTGGAACTTTATAGAAGAGGCACCATTTACCCAATCCAAGGTCTTGACCTTGTGCTCTTCTATTCTCATCATTTCCAAAATTGGAACTTTGATAGTTATTTGTGAAAGCAATTTAGTCATATTAATGGGAACATATGTATGATTGCCCATGTCTTCCTTAATCTCAGTGACATCTTTATCTTCCTTTTGGATAGTCAAGTCAGATTTACCTTTGTGTAGAAACTCATCATCCTTCTGAGGTATGGGAACAACTAGTTTTGATGTCTTTTCTTTACCTTGAGGTATTGCAGCAGGTCCCATCTTCTTTTTTACTTTAACCCTACTGACAACACTAGCATCTTTCTCCTTTTCCTCATGCTATTGTGTACTATTTTCTGATTTCTTGATAAACATGCTACCTAGTTTACCATTTGTGCTTCCAATTGTCCTATTTCTCAAATTATAATTGCTCCTAGCTTGAGTGATCATGTCTACAATGATTTGAGCAATTTCTTCATTAGAAGGTCACCTTAAGGAAACATGTTCCTCACACTTCAAAGCACCACATCCAACATCATCAAACTCTTCTTCCTCTTCATTAGAGTCAACCTCATCCCATGCATATGAAGAAGTCATTGCACAACCACTCTGATCATATTTCTTATCCTGTTCTTAGTTCTTAGATAAATTTAGAGCAATAACACAATGTTATGGACTATGAGGAGATTGACAAGGAGCACACCATGGGATATCATCATTCATGTTAACTGAATTTCTTTGCAAAGGATCAAGAATCCTATCATCAGGCCTATCTCTTTTAACTGGAAAAATGGGCTTTCCATCCTTCCACTGAGTATTGTATGGGTAATTCTGCATTCTTGGTTGCTTGCTGAAATTAATTGAAACAGGTCGGTCATTTGTTGCAACCCTATTATTTCTTTTTTCATTAGGCTTTAGATCCTCTAAAGCACTTAGAATCTGCTTTAGATTATCCTCCTCCTTTGGCTTAAAATTAGCAGACCTTCCCATCTCTTTCTTATTTTGCATTTGAGGCCTATAATCATCTCTTCTCCCTAATTTTCCTGATATTCTTCTATTAATTTCTATGTTGGTAGCCAACTTGTAAGCCTCCCCAAGATTTCTAGGGTTCTTATCCCTTAAGAGGTAACCCATCTTTGCATCAAAAGCATTTAATTATGTCACAAGACACACTCTATCATCTAATCTGATAACTTGCAGGAGCCTATGCATAGCCTTTTGGAATCTTATATTAAATTCAAGGACCTCTTCATTCTGATTTTTCTTTATGTTATTGAATTCATTCAAAATAAAACCCTCATTTTTTTTATCTCCATAATGCTCCTTGAAACAATTTTTAAATTCATTCCAAGATCCTATACTAGCATGGGGCAATCCTCTAAACCAATCCCTAGCATCCTCGGTTAGAGATTGTACAAATAGCTTCATTACAACATCATCAGGCTCAACATTATAATCATCTATTACGTCCATAAAAATTTTTAGATGTTCCTCACATGTGATGACATTGTTCCCAGCAAACTTTGGGAGCTTCTTTCTAATTTCATCAAGAATTACATTAGGATAACCAGGAATACCAAAAAAGATAAGTTGTTTGTACCTTTCATGAATAGGAACTCCTTGAGGTGGGTCCATTCCTTAAGATGTAGATGTTCTTGTGTCTGAACCAGCAAGAATTTTAGTAGCACCCATAATGCCATTTGTCTGAGTTGCAAGGTTACCATGATTTCCACCTTTCCCCAAAAAGGAAGCAGCAGCATTTGAAGGTCCTGAGGCATGCTTGAGAAAATCAATCTTCTTTCTTATTTCTATAGTAGTAGCCTCCAACTCTGCTTTCTCTAATTCTTTATCTAATATTTCCTTTTCCTTTCTAGCCTTCTCAAGGTCCACATCTAATCTCAACCCTTGCTCTAATGGGTTTTCCACATGAACTTGTTCATTGATCTGAACTCCAATAGCTTTCTGTTTGCCTTTATCCCTACACCTAGTTATCTCATGTGTTCTCTGCACAATAGGCTATTCCTCTACTCTGTCAAGATCTAGGAAAAAATTAATTGCCTCCAAATCTAACAACTACCTCTTTAGTTGATCAACCCTTATCATTTCTTGTCTTACTCTATCTTCTTTGTCCTTTTCTCTTTGTTGTCTGATAGCAACTTGTTCTTGGACTCTTCTTTCCAATTCATAGACCTCTTCAAAGTTCTCTTCTGATTCCAGGAGAGTAGTCTCAGACTCATCATCTCCCACTTGAAATTCATCCTCATACTGGTTTAATCCCAAATCAACAGCCTCTTCATATTCTGAAATATTTTCTTCTTGACTAGGCTTGGTTTGAGTTTCTTGTCTTGTATCCTTTTTACTTTTCCAAGTATGAAAAAGATTTATTTTCTTCTTTCCTCCCCTCATTTGACTAGGCCTAGAAGTTCTTGGAATACCTTCTTCCATTATGTTTTTAGGATGCTCCTTTCTCTAAGACCTAGTACCTTTGTAACTCATTTTATAAATAGTCTACTAACCAGCACTGCTATAGAGATATTTGAGTCACCACCCAAGTATATTGGGACTCTTACAATACAACTTCCTCACTGAACAAATATCCAAATGAGTTAGACAAGACAAGGGACAAGAAAAACCCTGTTTCTTCCAATGATGACCTACTGGTTATTATAGATTTGTGTAACATTTCCCTAGTAGAGTCACCATCTTGTTTGTGTTCAAAATGGACGCTTATGCTCTTAGGCTACCAAAATACCCTCAGGTTGATTTTAGGATTGGTTAGTTCCAAAATGTATAAAGATCTTAGGGTAACTGGACCAACTATAGGGACAAGACTGCCCTCTTCACTTCTAGCTCTGCAAAACTAGGGTGGGTGCACCTAACCCAGTGAAAACTATACTTCACACACCAAAGACTGGGTCTAAACAATAGATTGATAGTAAGAAAATACTAAATGCTAACCTCACATTCATTGACTCTCCATTACTATTGGGTAACTCAACCACACAACCAAAGACCTAAAGCTTAGAAAGGTTATTGATTTCAATATTTGGAATGTAATAACTTCAATCAATGTATGTTAACAAGAGAAATACTCATTTAGGCCAGTGCCTCATCCATTGGGAAAGATTTCTTAGACACAAAAACACACAGACTTGAGAATATTTGAGAACTCATAGCCATAAATACATTTATCCTAATCTTCACTACTTACAAGACATCCTTACATAGACAAGGGAAAACCCATATCCCACAAAGAGCATAGTTTAATCCAATCCTAAATCAGAACTCAAGAATGAAGATACATACATAAAAACAATATGTAATGAGCTAGAAAACTCAAAGCTTACTTGACTTGACACAAAGGAGAGATAAGAATCACATATTTGTATTAAGTATGATGAATTCCTTCTATGTATACAATGAATCACAAGGCACCCTACTCGCAAACTATAGCATAGACCTGCAACTTTCTTTTTTCATCAACAAACACTAAATCAAAAATTATTACAAAACCTTGGGACCAAAAACTAGGGACTTTTTTTGAACTTCAAAACTAGAGCCACTTCAATCTCAACAATTCACACTATATACTGTATACACCTAAAAATGGTCATCTAGACTATTAGCCCCTTTTGCTAAATCATAAATTGCTTATTCTTGATCAAATCCTTGTTCTATCATTTATTCGATTATTTTCTATGGGCTAACCATCTTATCCTAAGTTTTTATTTATTTAAAAGGAATATTTCCTCCCCTTTTAATAAATAAAAAGCCCCCACTTTTCCTCTTATCCTAAGTTGCACAAATAAAGCATTATTCTTATTTTATAAAAAGGGAAAAAGCACTTTTTGTCTCATATGGACACAAAAGTCAACTCTTATTTTCCTATTGGAGGATACTTGTGCACATGGATTGCTCCTCTTTTAAGCTCCACCGTTGATTAAATCTTTTGCCTCTTAATCTCCCTGGTCCATTTCTCCTCATTTCCTATAAAAGAAGAGCTCTTTTCTTCATTCTAGATACACAATTTTTATGCTATTGTTATGCTACAGGTTTTCTAGGTCATCTTGGAGCTTTTGGAGACATTCTTGCATCTAGGGTTTGAAGATTTGGAGCATTGTTGGCATTCATCTTAGATATTCATCAACACTCTATCTTCTTGTCTTCATTCTTGCATCATCATGGCTTTCTTGCTTCATAGTTAGATTTCATTTCTTGCATAGTAGCTTCATTTTCATGGCATTCTTAGCTTAGATTTCCATTATGCTTTAGATTAATTCATCTAGTTTAACTAGGAGGCTTTGTAATACTTGCATCTTTCATTTCCATAGTTTAGCTTGCATTTCCATTCTTAATCTAGCTTGCATTGCATTTCATTCTTGATTCTTGAGGATATTGGCATTCTTGCCCTTGTCTTCATAGAATCTCCCATTGCATGGTTTACTAGCAAGGTTATTGGCTAAATAGCTCTAGCTGAGAGCATTCTTAAAACCCTTGCACTCCATGCCTAGGGAGCTATGGATCGATTTGTGAGGGCTCATTCTTGAGTTTCCTTGCATGTAATGATTCATAGAAGTGTGACACATTTATACCACACATTTTTGGTGCCCACCGTGGGGCAGAGTAGATAGACTTTGTCCTTTAAATTCTGCATTTTCGTCAATTTTCGTCAATTTTTCGGCAAGTTTTTAGTGTAATTTTTGTTCTCTGGTTTTTTGTCTCAGAATATCGCCCGATACTTCTCAGGTATATCGCGCGATATACCTTACTATACGCGTGTGATACTTCGCGCCCGAGAAGAATCGCACGGCAGTATTGAGGTATATCGCCTGGTCTCGGGCGAAGTATCGCCTGGGGTTGGGCGAAATATCGCACGGACTGAAAAGTATCGCCTGGTGTCGGGCGAAGTATCGCGCGATACTGTGTCTGAACCTGGCAGTGAGCTATTTTTAGGCTATTTTATCTATCTTGTAAGTTTCAGGTTCTTAGCTATCTTTTTGAAATTTTCTGAAATTTCCAGCGTTTTCAAATCCGTGCCACTCTGGAAAACGGGTGCCCATTTTTTTTGAAATTTTGCAAATGGTATCAAAAGTTTAAGTGTGATATATCGTTGGAAAGGTCTTTTCGAGCCCAATCCAACCATGATGGTTTCATTTTCAGATTTTATCATTTGATCAAGTATTTTTGCAGATTATCAGATTTTTCATGTGCTAACCATTGTGGGTCTAACAAGTTGTGGTTGTAGGTGCACTTGCTTGAGATATTTTGCCAAAAGAATGCATGTCAAAGAGGGCTACTAATGGTTTTTGTAGGGCTGCCCTAAGCATAAAAACTAAATCAAGTGCTTGTTTAATTGCTTTTTTTTATTAAGTGCGGCATATACTAGTTGTTTCATTTCATAGGCACTTAATACTTTGTGAAAAGAATCTTGGGGTGGTAGGAGAAGTATGCTCTTCACCTTTAGGTGAATCAGAAAATCTTGACCCATCTTGAGGTTTTGGAAGCAAAGGGGTAATTGGATCTTGTTTGGTGTGTTTGGGAGAAGTTTTTGAGATAGGGGAGTATGCTCTTCACCCTTGTGGTGAATCAAAAACCTTGAACCTCAAGAATTAATCCACTCTTTGTTTAGCTTAGGATCCTTTAGCGGGCCTGCTCTTGAGCAATCAAGAGGAACGACCCAAGTGGGGACAACCTTGTCATCATTTTCCTTGGTGGCAAGTGATTCCAACTCACTATAATTTCAAGGCTATCAAGGACACAAAACCTTGGTAGACATAGTACTTATCTTCGCTTGATGTGAGTAACTTGTGGGATTGTGACCATGAGGAAAGCATTAAGCAAGAATGCTTAAGGTACTCTTGAGGGCCGCGAGGTCCTAGTCCTTTATGAGGAGCAAGAGGGGTGCTATGAACGGAAACCCTTACTATGAACCATTAGATAGAGGCCACCCTATTTTAGCCGCTTAGCTTCTTGGTGCAAGGATTGATCCAAGTGGACTTACCCGGATCACCCCAAGATACTCACCATATGTGCTCCTTTGGTTGTGTTTTTGACACCTCCATGACAATGCCAATATCTCTTGTGGGCAACCACTTGGTGTGAGGCAAGGGAGCATCAAGTTGTGGGCCACGTTGCTAAGTAATGAGCCTTGTCCTTCTAGGTAGTAATTGCTTGAATTGTCTTCGATTGTGCTATGCCCGTGTAAACGTTCTCAACATTCAAACAAATGGTAGCATTCATAAGGTTCTCTATTTTGATATCACAAGTGCTTGTCTTGGCAAGGTTGCTTTTGCCCTTGTTTCAAGTGTTCTATGACATGTTTGATCACCTACTGTTTGCAAACTTGTCTTTTATCTGCTGTTACTGCTTGTCAAAACTGAAAAATTGCACTATCCAATCTTTGAACTTGATCAAAACACTTCAAAACTGAGATTTTTATGTTCATTGGTTAAGAGTCACACTGTTTGCCTGGGAACTATCACACAAAGTTATTTTTCTATCTCACTACTGCTTGCAATCTGAAGTTGATTTGTGTCACTTCCAGTCATCCTTGGTCAGTCCAGGTCAGATCTTAGAGGTTATTACATGTTTCTCAATATTCAAATGGACTTCAATGGTATCAATTTGCACAAAATGACTCTTGGTCTTCTTTTTTCCACATCTCCCATATCTTCCTAGTCTTCCATTTCTCTTCTTCCTTCATGCTTTTTTCTCTTCTTCCTAACCTCTTCATGTCTTCTTGATCCTTTTCCTCTTATTATCTAGTCTGCCTTCTTCTATTTCATCTCTTCTATTCATTTCTTTCATGCTTGATTCCTCCTCTTCTAGAATCATGAATTTCAACTATCTTGCTATAGAACCTCTCTTGAGAAGGGATGATCTCGAACTCATTGCTCAATTCGAACAGTATTATTTTTCCAAGTATCCTGCAAGTCATCAACTTAAGACAAGAGTAAACAAAAAGATGTTTGAGTCTGACGCCTTTGCTAGGATTATAGACATGATTCTCTCACAATCTCCTTCTTCCATACACTCTTTTTCTTCTAGGTCTTCTCATCATTCTTCATCTTCCACATCCTACCATGCCTTTTCCAAACATCATTATCCTTCTTCATCTTACCATGACTCTTCTCAACATCATTCAAATTCTTCCTTAGCTAAGTTTTCTTCTTCCACTATGTCTTCATTTTCTCCTTCTTTAAGATCTTGTTCTTCTTCTACTTCCCCCAAGAGTCTTGCTTTTCTTCATGAGCCATACCATAATACCTTTGATGACTATGATGATGGACAATGTAGTGATACTTATGACACCTCTACTCCTCAGAGTCCTCGCAGACTCATGCTTACTGAAAATGGGTCATCCTATTGGATAGATTGTGATGGTGATCCATATGATTCTGATTTTGAAAGAGAGTTTAGTGATGTTTGTAGACAATACCTTGATGATAATCCATCTACTACTGCTAAGGACTATAAAATACAATGCACTGATTATAAACGTTACTACTATGAGCATTTCTTCTCTAAGAATTCCACTGCTAAAAATCAAAATTGTACTTCTGAGCAAGATCATATTAATGTTGAACCTTTATCTTGTGATGGTCCCCTTCCATCCCCTACTTCCTCCAATACTCATACATCTCCTAAAGCTTCTGAGTCTTCCAAATCTTTCACAAATCCTTCACCCAACAAAGATCCTAATGCTTTTCATGCAGTTCCCTATAGTTATCCTCAAGAGCTACCTCTTCAAGAAACTCAAGCTAACCTTCACTTGGCTGAAAATAATTTCAATAATGCTAAACCTAAAGAGCCTAAGCCTTTATGCACTACAATGCCTACTTCAGCTAGTCCTTCACTATCTATTCCAAAGTCTTCCATACAATTTCAAAATGCTTCCTTGTCCTTAGAAGTGGCTTCATGTCAAGAGGACTCTAAAAATGATACAGAAAAGAATATAAAGAAAGATCAAGATCAAGAACCATCCATGTCATCCAATTATTTTCATGATGTCTCTGATCCATTCCATGGTTCTTTTGATCCTCTATGCTCTTCTACATTCATTCCACCATGTCTTAAGTCTTCTCCTAAGCAAGATCAAGCTACCACTTGCACTATTGAGCTTGTTGATAATCAAAATAACCTTACTACGCTTGCACTTTCTAAAGACGATACTTCCATTAAGGTTATTAAAAATGGTGCCGTTACTTCTGATGTTAAGCTTATTGAAAATCAAGAGAAAAATTCTACGCTTATGCTATCCAAAGATCCTTGTCAAGATCAAAGTCTTCCATCTTCTTGTTCTACCACTCCATGTTCGCTTCCATTTTCTACTCTTCCTAAGTCTTTGCAAGCTTTGAACAATTCTATCAATGAATTTGCTCCTATTAAAGATGTTCATGGTCCTATTGCAAATCCTAATGCTCACTCTAAAGATGCTGATGTCCTTGGTTGTCATATAGATGCTGATGAAATTATTGATTATCCTTTTGCATCTTCCACTTCCATCCTTGGACCTCTTCCACTGCTAAAGGCTTCACGCCTTCCTTCCATCTTGGGTCCTTATGTCCCTTCACTTTCCCCTCCTAACTCTCCTAATTCATCATCCATTTTGGGTCCTTACGTCCCTCCATCTCCTATCTTTCCTCAAGATCAACATAGATGCATACCCTTGAATCCTTTTCATCCACTCACCCATCTAAACCAGTCATATCTTCCTCCTTCTTCCACAAGTCCCAAGTCTTTTGGAAGTAACTTGAATGTTCAATACCAGAAAAAGAAGCAATACAAGAATCCATCAAAAAAAGATCACCATGTCTCCTCTAATCGACATGGGCACATAAAGTCAAAAGAGATATCTAAGAAGAAAACTACAAGACAAGTATGGGTTCCAAAATCCATCATTACAGATATTCTCTCTAAATCATCAAAAAGAAATAAAAAGCCTAAGGCTATATGGATTCCAAAATCTCTCTTGAAAGAGTCTTATGTTGAACAAAAAGTGAAGTTGACATTCAAGCTTCCAAAGGCTTCCACTTCATCTTCTTCCAAAAATGATCTTTCATTCCATGTGCCTGAACCGCAACCTCTACTAAACATTCATCATATTCCTTCACGTATTCCTTTATTCATATTTCCTCCATCCTCTCGCCACCCTTCAAGGTGTGTGTCGATGTTGATCTTGCCTTCCTTCCCATCTATCCTTTCACAATCTTTCCATTCATTATCCTTCTACCTTCTATCCTTTTTCCTCATTTGCCTATTCCTCATATCTTCCAACCTCACTCGCTTTACATAAAGCCTTATCCTCCATTTTTCTCTTCCATCTTCCTTTCCCTATCAGCATCTTTGAGCATATCATTTTGAATCCTTGGCATGTCAGGGTTTATCCTTTCAAGGAGTACTATCTAAAAAGCTTGCCTTCTTCCAAAAATAGAAAAAAGAAAAAAAAAAAGAATGAAAAAATTGAAAATGTGCCATGGTGAAAACCTGGAAACAGGCGCCTTGGTAGCAAAAGTAAAGAGAAATAAATTCATCCTATGGTGACAACCACTCCCTTGTGGCACCTTGGATAAGTACCATGATGAAAACCTGGCAATCAGGCATCATGCGTAGTTCTTCTACATGTTTCATCCATTCCATCTTCTCTCGTTGATCTTGGCAATGTTCAGCTATACACGAATATTTGGATATCTTGTGAGCTATCTTACGATGATCTTGCTTTCATTCCATTCATATTCATTCCTTCATTTTTCTCCATTCATTCTAGCCTTTCTTTATCCTTTTCCCCTTTGGTCTTGATCTAATAAAAAAGAGTAAAAAAATGATGCTATGAAGCCTCTTGACATGTCTACTCCTTTGGAATGCATCCTTTTCTTCTTTTGCAGTGCGCTTTCATGACTTATCCTATGCTGGCCTTTCATTGCTTGTCCAATGCGCTTTACATGATAATTTTTCCCTAGCTTGGGTACTCTTGAGGAGTTTGACCTTGAGGATTTCTTCCCTCCATTCGCTTTCATTCTCCTTTCCTCCATCTCATTCATGAGCTTTCCCTCCCTCTTGTCCTCCACCTTGCTAGACTTTGGGACTACACGATGTGATCTTGCTCATGAGTTTGATGCCCGTTTCTATCTAGGGCATTCTTTGTACATACTTTATGATCCTGAAAAAATTCCAAAAAAAAAAATCATATATGATGCTGAAAAAAAAAACCTAAAAAGCATATAAAGTACTGAAAAAATGAGCATCCTAGTGAAAACCTAGCAATAGGCGCTTTGATGTCTCACCAAAAAAATCAAAAAATTCAAAATTCAACAAAAAAATAGAAAAAGTGCCTTGGTGAAAACCTGGAAACAGGCGCCTTGGTAGAAAAAATACAAAAAAAATTATAAAAAAGTCCTGAAAAAATCTATCAAGTGGTGAAAACCTAGAAACAGGTGCTACTTGAAACCCTCTGCACCTATGTCTATCAGTCTTGCGTGGCGCTCTTTCGCTCCACTTCTCACTTTGCCTCTCCTAGCCTGGAATTGACTCTTGTCTTAGTCTAGGGGGCATACATTGTTTTAAGCTTATCTTGGGTCTCTTTGTGCATCTGGGTTTCTTAGGCACCTCGCAAATGGTGTTTTTCAACACCACCCCAACTGTGTTTTTCAACACTTCCCCTTGCGTCGAGTGTTTCTCAACACTTATCAGATGTCCTACTTGTAGTCTAGATGATGCAATATTTCTCACTGGCAGATGCGATACTCAAAGTTTGACTCTATGACCTACACACATGCACTTGACTCACTGAGACTTGCTTGGCTTTATTTTATTTGTGTGCTGTCTATGGTGCTTTCTTTGCTGAGTGTTCTCCCCCTATGATCATTTTCGATGATGCATAGCTAGAAGACTGAGGGAATGAGAACATGTTTTATAAGCCTACTAGTTAAACTAGATGTATTACCAAGCGGTCCCTCAACCCGAAAACACCACGAAGGGGGAAGAATTTGAACTTGAGATTTGAATGAAAGACTAGAAGGTTGAAAGAGATGGGGATGAAGAGGTTATGAATGCCCCAGCGAAGATGGAAGGATCAGGCCTTAAAAGGGTTAGCCAACTGCGTGAAAGAGGGGGAAAAGGTGATTTGGGTGATCAAGGTGATCTTGGATTTCGGTTTCGATCCCGAAATGAAAGGAAAATGATGTGATATGAAAGACAAGAAAGTGAAAGACATGATCGGGAAGAAGTGAAAGGTGAGCGCAGCTGATTAACAAGTCCATGAAAAATAAAGGAGAGCTCTCTCCATATGCAAGATGCAAAACTAAACTAACATGAACCTAAGAAATGCAAGCTACATGAAAAGTGGTTTACTTGCAAGGTTACAAAGCCAATAGACATCTAATATTCATCATCGAGCGTTATTGGTAGCGTCGCAAGATCATACAATACACACTAGCATAACTATGTGAATATGAATATGATCTTTATCAGATAGGAATGTGGAAATCTCACCTAGGCATCAAAGACATGGAGGTCAAGATGACTAGTGTAGTGAAATTACCTGAGTTTGATATAGCAAGATTATGCTCGCATCGAGACACAAGAAAGTCAAGATGACTAGAAGCATGCACTCGCGAAACAGTCAAGGATAATACCTTGTAGGTCCATAGTGTCAAGTAAGACCAGCATAAATGCTCATGACAGTTAGGATCAACAAAATATACCCACAAGCAGAAAAAGCAATAAAACATGTTCTCATACCCTCAGTCTTCTAGCTATGCATCATCGAAAACTTCTCAGGGAGAGACCACTCAGCAAAGAAATCATCATAGACAGCATGCAAAGAAATAAATTCAAACAAATCTCAGCAAGTCAAGTGCGTGTGTGTAGGTCATAGAGTCAAACTTTGAGTATCACATCTGCCAGTGAGAAATATTGCATCATCTAGACTACAGGTAGGACATCTGATAAGTGTTAAGAAACACTCGACGCAAGGGTAGTGTTGAAAAACACAGTTGAGGTGGTGTTGAAAAACACTATTTACGAGGTGCCTAAGAAACCCAGACGCACAAAGAGACCCAAGATAAGCTTAAAGCAACATATGCCCCCTAGACTAAGACAAGAGGCAAAGCGAGAAGTGGAGCGAAAGAGCGCTACGCAAGACTGATAGACATAGATGCAGAGGGTCTCAAGCAGCGCCTGTTTCCAGGCTTTCACCACTTGATAGATTTTTTCAGGACTTTTTTTATAATTTTTTTTGTATTTTTGCTACCAAGGCGCCTGTTTCCAAGTTTTCACCAAGGCACTTTTCCAATTTTTTTGATTTTTTGAATTTTTTGATTTTTTTTGGTGAGACATCAAAGCGCCTATTGCTAGGTTTTCACTAGGATGCTCATTTTTTCAGTACTTTATATGCTTTTTAGGTTTTTTTCAGCATCATATATGATTTTTTTTGGTATTTTTTCAAGATCATAAAGTATGTACAAAGAATGCCCTAGATAGAAACGGGCATCAAACTCATGAGCAAGATCACATCGTGTAGTCCCAAAGTCTAGCAAGGTGGAGGACAAGAGGGAGAGAAAGCTCATGAATGAGATGGAGGAAAGGAGAATGAAGGCGAATGGAGGGAAGAAATCCTCAAGGTCAAACTCCTCAAGAGTACCCAAGCTAGGGAAAAATTATCATGTAAAGCGCATTGAACAAGCAATGAAAGGCCAGCATAGGATAAGTCATGAAAGCGCACTGCAAAAGAAGAAAAGGATGCATTCCAAAGGAGTAGACATGTCAAGAGGCTTCATAGCATCATTTTTTTACTCTTTTTTATCAGATCAAGACCAAAGGGGAAAAGGATAAAGAAAGGCTAGAATGAATGGAGGAAAATGAAGGAATGAATATGAATGGAATGAAAGCAAGATCATCGTAAGATAGCTCACAAGATATCCAAATATTCGTGTATAGCTGAACATTGCCAAGATCAACGAGAGAAGATGGAATGGATGAAACATGTAGAAGAACTACGCATGATGCCTGATTGCCAGGTTTTCATCATGGTACTTATCCAAGGTGCCACAAGGGAGTGGTTGTCACCATAGGATGAATTTATTTCTCTTTACTTTTGCTACCAAGGCGCCTGTTTCCAGGTTTTCACCATGGCACATTTTCAATTTTTTCATTCTTTTTTTTTTTTCTTTTTTCTATTTTTGGAAGAAGGCAAGCTTTTTAGATAGTACTCCTTGAAAGGATAAACCCTGACATGCCAAGGATTCAAAATGATATGCTCAAAGATGCGGATAGGGAAAGGAAGATGGAAGAGAAAAATGGAGGATAAGGCTTTATGTAAAGCGAGTGAGGTTGGAAGATATGAGGAATAGGCAAATGAGGAAAAAGGATAGAAGGTAGAAGGATAATGAATGGAAAGATTGTGAAAGGATAGATGGGAAGGAAGGCAAGATCAACATCGACACACACCTTGAAGGGTGGCGAGAGGATGGAGGAAATATGAATAAAGGAATACGTGAAGGAATATGATGAATGTTTAGCAGAGGTTGCGGTTCAGGCACATGGAATGAAAGATCATTTTTGGAAGAAGATGAAGTGGAAGCCTTTGGAAGCTTGAATGTCAACTTCACTTTTTGTTCAACATAAGACTCTTTCAAGAGAGATTTTGGAATCCATATAGCCTTAGGCTTTTTATTTCTTTTTGATGATTTAGAGAGAATATCTGTAATGATGGATTTTGGAACCCATACTTGTCTTGTAGTTTTCTTCTTA
Source organism: Chamaecyparis obtusa (assembly GCA_027943335.1). Taxonomy (NCBI): domain Eukaryota; kingdom Viridiplantae; phylum Streptophyta; class Pinopsida; order Cupressales; family Cupressaceae; genus Chamaecyparis; species Chamaecyparis obtusa. Next base: position 579,030 of record BSBK01003507.1, on the reverse strand, counting down.
GATATCTCTTTTGACTTTATGTGCCCATGTCGATTAGAGGAGACATGGTGATCTTTTTTTGATGGATTCTTGTATTGCTTCTTTTTCTGGTATAACTTTATAACTGGTTACCCTGGAATCCCAAACAGGTTAGGATGCAACAAGCTATGGATAACCAGGGTAAGGGTTAGGGTTTCCACCCACCAAACAATTCAAACAGATCATAAATTAATACATTGGAGGGAAAACCAAGCAACCCTGAGCAATCAGATCCTAAATTGATCTTTACTTATGGTAAATCTTCTGGAATGGTACTGAAGATCATGAAATTTTATGCAAATCCATTTGATTTGACCCCCTGCATCATGTCTCAAACACCTTTATTCATTCCCCCCACGGCATAAAACTCCTTGCAGTCAATCACCATACTCACTGGACCACACTACAACAATCGACACCACTAAACAAATCAAATCCGTCTCCTAAAACATTAAAAACCATTCCTTTTTGTCACTGAGAAACCCTCAAAAAATTTGAATTTGAACCGCAATGGTTACCTTATGGTGCTTGCAATATATCAATAGTCACAATTTGAATTTGGATCAACTTTATAACCTGACTCTCAGATTCTCATGTTTCATGGGCTTTATGTCTTTAGTGAAGATCGACGACTATCGCTACATCGCTGACTTAAAGCATGTGCATCTCTGATCAATGGTATCATGACAACCGTTAGACCCTACAGTGTATTAACTCCCCTGAGATCGGCGGACCCACTGACAAGTCCACCTCAGCACACCTTGACCAATGAGAAACTACCAATCAATTATTTCTGACACTGGGACCACCGCCATGAAGCACATAGCCAAAAGTAAATTGATGGCTATCACTAAAGTGCTGACTTATCTAGCATGCATCTTCACCTTGTGGTAAAGCGAGAGCTGTAAGATTAAGCGGGTCCTTAATACCTGTCAAACTGAAAACTATCAGGTCCCACTGACATGTCCACGTCAGCAAACCCTTCAACCAATCAGAAGAAAGTGATGTCATTAAATCTGACATAGGTTCCACTGCTAGGAAATAAGATCAACAGCTATCGTAAGTTTTCATAGAGAAAAAAGATTCTATGCGAACATCAGACAACTGTTAGATCAACCCTTTGATATCGCTCTGCAGATTCTCTGACATAGGACCCCCTAACAAATGCCAACTCAGCACCTCATGGACTAATGAAAAGATGCCAACTACACACACCTGGCAGTGGACCCACTTGAAACAAAAGATTACATCACACAAGAGAATGAATGGCTATTGCATAATCTCAAGCCTCTAACACATTCGATAAGAACTTACGCCCATCGTCAATTTTCTATAGATGTTAGGACCCTCTGACACACCGGATACCATGACCCACTAACAACTTGCCACCGTATTAATACATGGACCAATCATAGACCACCATTTTTACCTATGTGTCACTTGGACCCACAGTTTGAAGCATCGTGTCATAAAGAGAATCAACGGTCGTCGCAATTTCGCATACCTCTGAAACACCCCTTGTGCTTTCACAACAACCGTTGGATCAAGATGTTGTCAGAGAGCCGGGCCCAGGAAAGACTAAGCCAGAACATTAGAAAGAATTAAAGCTAGACTTAGGGAAAATTAAAGCCAACTGACTTAGGGAAATATTTCTCTAAGCGCATGAAAACCTAGGAAAAAATTAAAACCCGCCTGGGAAAAGAAACTTAGGAAAAATTAAAACTGAACCCTCTATGGGGAAATAAAACAATTAAGCACATGCATTTAGGAAATTTTAAGTGACCCAAAAAGTAACACAAAATTAGAACAAGGCCAGGGCATTTTTAGGGCTTTTTCACTACAACGGCTAGATTTTCAAAATTTTCACCTAGGGTTTGAGCCAGAGACCTAAAAACAACTATAGAGACTGGCAGAAAAATGTTAGAGCCATGAAAAAAAAAATCACAAGTGCTAACACATTCATAGGCATATGTGTGCACCCATATGCTTATGGTACATATACCATAGTAAGACACATTATTACAAATATTAAATATTATAAATAACATTATTATAAAACATAGTATTTATTCATACACTAATCCACATTCTAAAATATATATTAGGTAGCTACTAACATAAGTTAGATTTTACCACTATTATTTAAAACATTTAGTATTAATATTTTCATAGACACTTTGTTATTATGAGTACTATAAAATGATACCATAAAATTATTTATTATTATTGATATTCAAATCATATGATTTAATCACATACCAACTCATTCCTAATGAGATATGCTAGTATAATAGTAGCTACTGTATGGACCCTATATTTGGTTGCCTAGACTTTGGACCCCCATTCAACAATTTATCAAATCCTTGAATCAATGTTTTCAGAAAATTAGCATTTTATCAATTATATCAATTTCTTTGATCAAGTCCTAATTCTATCATTTTTTATTATTTTCTATGGGCTAACTATTTTATCTTAAGTCTTTATTTATTTAAAAGGAATCTCCTCCGCTTTTATTAAATAAAAAACCCCCACTTTTCCTCTTATCCTAAGTTGCACAAATAAAGCATTATTCTTATTTAATAAAAAGAAGAAAAGCACTTTTTGTCTCATATGGATACAAAATTCAACTCTTATTTTCCCATTGGAGGATATTTGTGTACTTGGATTGCTCCTCTTTCAAGCTCCACCCTTGGTTAAATCTTTTTCCTCTTAATCTCAATGGTCCATTCATTTTCAATTCCTTTAAAAGGAGAGCTCTTTTCTCATTCTTAGATCTATCTTTTGAATACTAACCTTATGTTACAGGATTTCTTGGAGTCTTTGGAGCTTTTGGAGATCATTTCTTGCATTCTAGTTTCATTATTGCATCATAGCTTTCATAGCATCTAGCTTAGTTTCTTTTATGCTTTAGATTAACTCACATAGCTTAATTAGCAAGGGTTTGTAATACTTTCATTTTCATAGCTTAGATTTCATTGCATTTCATTCTCATCTTGATTCTTGAGGATATTGGCATTCTTTCCCTTGTCTCTTTGAATCTCTCATTGTGTGGTTTACTAGCAAGGTTGCATGCTTCAATAGCTCTAGCTGAGAGCACCATCAACAATCTTGTGACTCCATGCCTAGGGAGCTCTAGGTCACTTTCTCAAGGTTTCCCATTCATGGATTTCCTTGGAAGTAATGACTTAGAGAAGTGCACTATTTAGTGTGTACATTTTTTGCACCCACTGTGGGGTAGAACATTCTTGTTTTGTCCTTCATTTTATGTATTTTCGTCATTTTTTTCATCAATATTTGCTTGTTGTTTCATCAATTTTTTGCTCTCTAGTTTTTCTGACAGGATTATCATGCAATAATTTTCCAGTGTCGTATGATACTTCCTTACATACCAGTGTGATATTTTACCAGTTAAAATATCACACACTTTGACATATTATATCACACTCTTGTTCTATTTTCTATTGCACATGTATCAGGAATTATCGCCCGGAGATATATTATCGCACCAGTAGAGGATGAAATATCGCACGACTATTTCTCTAATAGAAATATCACCCAAGCCTGGTAGTGAGCAATTTTTATCATTTCTTTGCAAAATCTACTTGGTTTTGATTCAGATTTTTGATTTGCTATTGTAGAACATGGATCTATTTGTAGATTTCATTTGGTTTTTGATGTGCTAACCCTTGTAGGGCTAACAAGTGGTGCTTGTACACACTCCTATTGCTTGATTATTTTCCTAAAAGAACGCATGTCAAAGCTTCAAATGCACAAGGGCTACTAACAATTTTTTTATAGGGCTACCCAAAGCATAAAAACCCAATCAAGTGCTTGTTTAATTTATTTCTTTTGAGTGTGGCATCTAATAGTTGTTTCTTTTCATAGGCACTTAATATCTTGTTGTAGGAATCTTTGGATGGTAGGAGAAGTATGCTCTTCACCCTTGTGGTGAATTAGAAAATCTTGACCCATCTTTAGATTTTGAAAGAAAGAGGGTAATTGAACCTTTTCTTGGTGTGTTTGGGAGATATTTTTGTCCTAGGAGATTATGCTCTTCACCCTTGAGGTGAAACAAAAATCCTGACACTCAAAGGTTGATCCACTCTTTGTTTATCTTTTAGAATCCTTTAGCGGGCCTTCTCTTGAGCAATCAAGAGGAATGACCCAAGTGGGGACAAGATTTTTCCCGGCTATTCTGACCCACTATAAAATCAAGGCTATAAAGGACACAAAACCTTGGTAGATGTAGTACTTGTGTTCACTTGATGTGAGTACTTGTGGGATTGTGACCATGAGGACAATGTTGAGAAAGAATGCCTAAGGTACTCTTGTGGCCATGAGGTCTGTTACTTGCTATAAGGTAAGGAGTCCCTTTGGGGAGCAAGAGGGGTATTACGAATGGAAGCCCTTATTAAGAACCATAGATAGCAGCCATCCTATTTTTCCACTTAGCTTCTTGGTGCAAGGATTGATCCAAGTGGAATAAACTAGATCACCCCAAGATTAATCACCATCTGTGTTCCTTTGGTTGTGCCATTGGCACTTCCACGACAAAGCCAATATCTATTGTGGGCAACCACTTTGTGTGAGGCAATGGGGCATCAAGTGTGGGCCAAGTTGTTAAGTATTGAGCCATTGAATTTTTAGGCTAGTAAGTGCTTGAACTTTTCTCACTGTGATCTACCCATGTAAACGTTCTCAAATATCAAACATCACGGTAGCATTCATAGGATTTTATTTCTTTTATATCACAATTGCTTGTCTTGGCAAGGTTGCTTTTTCCCTTGTGCAAGTGTTTTATGACATGTTTGATCACCTACTATTTGCAAACCTGTCTATTTACTACTGTCATTATGCTTGAAATAGAAAAATCCAACCTTCAAACTAAAATTTTGAGCAAACTGCCCTTAAAACTGATATTTTTAGCACTCACTAGTCAAGAGTCATACGATCCTAAAACTGTATTGTACATTGTACTGAGAATTATCATGTGATAGTTCGTCACTGGAAGACTATCGCACTTCTTGCCTAGAAAATATCACACAGGCTATCTGGAAACTATCGCCCTATTTTTGCAAAATGTCACCTGCTCAGAAATTATTGCATTGTTAGCCTGGAAACTGTTCACAGAGTATTTTTGCTACCTATTTGGTTTATGCAATTTTCAGTCTTTCCTTAGTTGACTAGATTTTTGTAGGTGACTTACTCTACTGCTAGAAACCTATTTTGTACCTTGGGTTCCTAATTTTAGACCCCTTGAATTAGTGTTCTCTGATTTGATAGTCTTTCTTGGCATCGATAAATTAGGAATTATCCTTGTTGGAAAAGTACACCTTTAGATTCTTTGGTAACACACTTGGAGAGTTTTAGTACTCTTTTGTCCAATTCACTTCCATCAAAATTCAATTTCAATTATATATTTGGCAAATCCATCCTCCTAGTCCATATGTGTTAGGATACACATCCTTTTAGTATACACCTCTATGGCAGTGTTGGTTTGCACCTTTTACAACTTTCTATCATACCATCTCTTTTTGGACAATTGAACACTTTCACTATCTTTGTTTGGTATTGACGTTTCATAAGGTCATCTTATCACCAAGGGTCTTTTTCTTTCATGTCGGTTATGAAAAGGTATCGAGATAGTCAAGGAAAGTGACCTCAAGTTGTCTTTGAACAATTACCCTTAGTCCAAACTCGTCAAAAGTGAAAGGGGAAGAAACCCATCTTTGATCAATCACCTAGGAGCGAGTCTGAGGCTTGGTTTGACCCAAAGAGAAATCCTAGAGAGTTGAGCACCTCTTTACCATCTTCTCAATCAAATATGGACATGAGCTACACTTTGAATAGGAAACAAAGAGAAGCAATGGATCAAAATCTTGATGATATTTTCCAAAGACATAGGGATAACACGTTGTTTGGTGATGACAATCATCCTAAATCACCCCCTATTAACTCAATATATTTAGACACCCATAAAAGAGCTGAAAGACATTATGAGCAAGCTCACCAAGATGCATGGTCACAACATGAGGACCAAAACAAAAAATCTGGTATGCTCATGTGAATGCCACATTCACTAATCACTTGTTCAGACACTCAAGGTCTAACTCTCTACTCAAAACAACCTCAAGATATGCTAATGAAAGGCTTAAAAGAATTGAGCTGCTAAAGAAGAAAGGTTTAGACACCTAGAAGAAGAACAAAAAGCCTTGCTAGAGTTGAGAAGGAAAGCATTCCAAGAGGAACAAGATAGGCTTCTAGACCAGCAACTCAATGACCAATTTAACAAAAGGGGTACAAACAATGGAAACAACTCTCAACCCTCTACTCCCTCAAGAACCCCAAGAAGTAGAAGGTGGTCAAGGACCCCTTCAAGATCTCCTAGCCCTAGAGGAAGGAGGATTTCACAACATAGGAGAAGAACACCTACTAGGAACTCAAGACAACCCTCCCAATGAGCTCAACATGGCTCTCAACATGGAGGAAGTAGTGAAAATTTTGATGCTCCAGATTTTATGAAAATGAAACAAGAGCCACTATTCCGATAATATGTGGAGAAGTATCTTGATCAAAACAAAGATAGGTTCCTAGAGAGTTTGATTAAAAAGGGTGCTAGAGTCCCTTACAACTTTGATGTGGATAGGAGAATCAAGAAACAAGGACCCTCTCAAGAAGAGGAAATCCGGCAACTCAAACAAATGATGGAAAAGGTGTTGGCACCTTAAAGTTCCTTTTCACTTGATTCTATTTGTCCCAATCCTTTTGACAAAAGTGTGACTATGACGGATTTTCCTAGGAAAGTTGAAATTCCCCAATATGACAAGTATGATGGCAATGGTGACCCACATGATAAGGTGTGCTAGTTTTATATCATGAGTTTTGAGTTCCACCAAGATGACTCTTACCTTATGAGATTATTTCCAAGGATCCTAAAGGCCAAGCCATGGAGTGGTTTACCAACATAACCCCTCCTATCAAAATTTTCAAAGAACTTGTCCACAGATTTGTTCAAAATTTTTTATACAACTTATCAAGATCAATCACTATGTTGGACTTATGTAATTTGAAACAAAACTAAGGGGAATCCTTTGTTACCTTCTTGCAAAGGTGGAGATGATTGTGCTCTCGCTATTCTAGGACTATTCCTGAGCATGAAAGGATTGACATCATTGTTAGTAATTTGGTGCCTGAAATGCATTATGAGGTTAGAAAAATGGTTTTTGATTCCTTCGATACTATGGTTGAGACCACATGTTGAATTGAGGATGTCTTAAAAGAACAAGGCATTTTGACCAAACATAGAAATAACAACAGTCAAAATCCTAACAATGCTAATAAAGACAAAGGCAAACACTCACACTGGAACAAGAATAAGCAAGTAGTCAATGATGGAGTTGTGGACTCTTCCCAACCCAAGGATCAAGGAGTCCCACATTTGTCTAGTGCAGTCCAAGCTATGAAACTCAACACATCCTCCAACAAACAAGAGAATAAACCAAAGTATCAAGAAAATCCCAAGAAAAAGTTGCAACAGTTTTCTAAACTGGGTGACTCCTATGAGGATGTTTTCAAGACCCTTATTGCTAATAATCTTGTGCAACCACAAGATCCAGAAAACTTCCACATACCTGATGTTAAGCCACATTGGTGGAATGAAAAAGATTTCTCCAAATACCACAATGGCATTGGACATGACATTGAACATTGCTGGAAACTTAAACACCTTATCCAAGATCTTATTGAAAGTGGCAAACTTCAGAATGATGGGTTGAATACCAATGTGGACCACAAGGCATTCAAAGAGCCTTTGCCCAAATATGAAAAGGGGGAAACCTCTAAACCCAAGAATGGCAAGGCTAAAATCAACTATACCTACATAGGTGCAGAAAATGTGGTTAATATGCTTGAGATTGTTGAGGAAAATGTCAACATGATGCGAAACAAAGATTCTTATGGTCATGATGTCGGCTCTCCTATATTTGATGAAGAACCTACGGTGGTGCTTAGTGGTCCTCACTCTCAAAGCTCATCCCAAGCTCTTAACGCTGTCACCAGAAGCCAAAGTCAATGTCCTGTAATTATTAGAGGTCCTAGTCCTAACCAGTCTAGCAAACCCAAGCAAGTGACATCCAAGAATGTCACCACCAAGTCAGTAGTCAATCCTAAAATGAGCTACAATCTTGTTGACCAGTTACAAAGAACACCAGCTCAAATCTCAATTTTTGAACTCCTATAATTGTCTCCAAGACATAAGTGTATCCTTGAGGATGCTTTGCGTATAGCCAATGTTCCTAACAACATAGATGTTGACCAATTCCAAAACTTGGTTAACCACCTTGCCAGCCCTCATTACCTCACATTCTCAAAAGAAGATGACAAAGCCTTGATCCATCCGCATAATATTTCCCTTCATATCGAAGTCATGATTCACAAGACCCATGTCAAGTGTGTGTTGATTGATGGGGGTGCTGGGCTCAATATTTGTTCCTTGATTTTGTTGAAGATACTAGGTTGCTCCAAGAAAGTTATTGATACTCATAAAAAGATCACCATTAAAGCCTATGATGAGGCAGAGAGAAGCTCCAAAGGCTTGGTCATACTTCCTGTCAAGATTGGCCCCATTGAAAAGGACATTTTGTTCCAAATTGTTGATGCTGGTCCTTTAGCCTATAATATCTTGCTTGGTAGACCATGGATCCATGACATGCAAGTAGTGTCATCCACTTACCACCAATGTTTCAAGTTCCCCTATAATGGAGTAGAAGTTTGTATACCCGAAGATAGCACATTGTTTGTTAATGCAATTTCATCCGGGACTCATGTTCCTCTCAATAGAGAAGTAGAGGATTTTGATGCCACTTTAGCACAATGCCAGAATAAGTTTAAAGCCATAGACCTTAGTATGGGGGGTTATCAAATTGACTCCTTTACAAAACTGCCAATCTCACCTAGGTCCTATGGTAAACCTTCGCAAGAGATGCATCCCTCATCTTTAGCAATGATTATTTTTGGTACATTTGTAGAGTCCTCAGTGCCCATATAGGATGAAAAAGAAGAGGTAGTTGTTAGAGATTAGATTTACAAGGAGGAAAAATACAAGCATAATGAAAATTTCTCCCCATCTCCTCAAGCTTATGGGAGAGGATACACTTTGGTCAAAAGTATGGGCTACCTAGGTCATGGTCCTCTCAGTCATAGATTATATGCTAAGGCTAAACCACTCAATCATACTCTCTTTGGCCACAAATCTAAGACAACGGTTGGCCTAGGTTTTGAAAGTAAGAATAAGAAAACTACTCCTATCCTTTCTGTGATGGATAGTGATGATGAATCTAGCTACATACCCAATTTTCAAAATCAACAAGATAGGTGTGAAGATTGGGTCCCTTCCACCAATCTCCTTTGGGGAGATCTAGATGCTCCAGTTACCAATCTAATAGTTTTAGACCTAGAACAACAACAATCCACTATTGAAGATCATGTTGAGGATCCTATTCAATAACATCAATACAAAAATGGCATTCAAGAAGGTGTTATCCTTGGTGAAATCAAAGCCTCTACCTCAAGGCCTAAAAAACATGCTTGGTATAAACATTCTAGCTGGGATTCAGATAAAGACTCACATGAGTATGAGTGGGAGACTCTCTCTGGTTGTTCTATAATTGACTTGGACATTGATGTTGTCCACACATATGGTTCCCAACCTAAGGTAGCTAACAAGTCTAGTGTAGGATTAGAGGATTGGAATTTGCGAGTTGCTTTAGTGGATGATGCTTTGCTTGGTAGGATAAGTTCTGATTTGGGTACCTTAGAGGGATACTTGATGGATCCTAACTTTGCAATCACCAGAGATGATACCATTCGCATACACAATATTGAACTAGTCATTGACCTAACCCTTGCCAATCCTCACCTAATTGATTGGTCTCAGTGCTATCAAGGGCCTTAGCTCCTAACTTTCCAAAATTATTATGAGATAGCATGTTACCTAAATGCCCTTGAACCTGTGGTCTCTTCCACCAATGAACCAACTACAAGCATGATAGAACCAGATATGAAGTACCATAGTCACAAAATGAAAAGAAAAGAAAAAAATAACAAGAGTTCTGATGGTGAAAACCATTGTGTGGCTGTGTTAGAACCTAAAAAAGTAAAAATAAAGGACATATCTAAGGGTGAAAACCTCTCTGAGGCACCTAAGGATGAGGTACTGGATCATCTCCCAAGTTACTTTCAGGATAGGTCTTTACTACTTGTTGAGTCTACATAGCTAGTTAATTTTAATATAGAAGAGGCTCCACAAATAGTACATTTAGCTTAGTCTCTATCAACACAAGAAAAAGAAGCATATACCAAGTTCCTACAAACCAAGAAGATCAATTTTTCTTGGACTTACTCAGACATGCTAGGATTGGACACCAATCTCATTATGTATCACTTGTCCATAGCTCCAGGTATTAAACAAGTAAAACATAAATTAAGGAAAATGTATACTCACATAGCTCTTCTTGTCAAAGCTGAATTAGAAAAACTCCTCAGTGCAAGATTTATAAGAGCCATTGATTATGCCAAATGGATATCCAATATTGTACCAGTTTCAAAACATGACAAGTCCATTCATGTCTACATAGATTTTAGAGATCTTAATAAAGCATGCCCAAAGGATGATTTTCCACTTCCAAACATAGACATGATAGTGGACATGATCGTGAGCTATGAGATCTATTCTTTGATGGATGGTTTTTCTAGGTATAATCAAATCAAAATAGCTCCTGAAGATTAGGAAAAGATTGCGTTCACTTGTGCTTGGGGAACCTATTGCTAGAACATCATGCCATTTGGATTAAAGAATGTAGGAGCTACTTATCAAAGAGCTATGACTACTATCCTCCATGACATGATGCATAAGAATATGGAAGATTATGTGGATGACACCTTGGCAAAATCTAAAAAAGGAGATACACACCTAGGTGATTTGGAAGTAATTCTAGATCGTATGGAATAGTTTCAATTGAGATTAAATCCTAAAAAGTGTGCATTTGGAGCCACCTCTAAAAAAATCCTAAGATTTATCATTTCAGTCAAAGGAATAGGGGTGGACCCAGAGAAAGTTCAAGCAATAATGGATATGCCACCTCCTAAAAACATCAGCCAAATGAGGAGTCTTCAAGGATGCCTTCAATCTATAAGGAGGTTTATTTCACAACTAGCTAATAGAGCTCAACCCTTTAACAAGATTTTACACAAAGGGGTTAAATGTGTCTGGAATGAAGACTATCAGTAAAGCATGGACCAAATCAAGCAATACTTGGCTAATCCTCCAATCATGCCTCCTATCCCTGGAAAACCACTCATATTTTATGTGTCAGCAATAGAATCTTCCCTGGGGGAATTATTGGCTCTACTTGATGATACTAGAAAAGAAAGAGCTATATATTACATCAGTCGTACTCTTGTGTCATATGAGGTCAACTACACTAGTATTGAAAACTCTTGCCTAGTGGTGGTGTTTGCTTCCCAAAAGTTGTGACATTACATGCTTTCACATACAATACACCTCATTGCAAAAATTAATCCTCTCAAATACTTGGTCAGTAAGGCTACTCTCACAGGTAGACTTGCTAAGTGGATGATGATCTTATAAGAATTTGACAAAGAGTATGTTGAGCGTAAGGCTATAAAAGGACAAGCCATTGTAGACCAATTGGCTGATTTTCCAATTTGAGACAAAGAACCAATTCAAGTTGAATTTCCAGATGAGCACATAATGTACATGACTGCAAGAACATGGAAGATGTTCTTTGATGGCTCTTTCATGAAAAATGGTTAAGGTGCAGGATTTTTATTTGTTTCTCCTCATGGGTACACAATTCCTAAGTCCTATACACTATTGTTCCCATGCACAAATAACATTGCTGAGTATGAGGCCTTGACAAATGGATTTAAAATGGCTATAGAGTGGAGAATCATCGAGCTACATATTTTTGGGGATTTGCAATTAATAGTCAACCAAGTTAATGAAGAATACCAAACCAAAGATGAAAAACTGGTAGCCTACAAGAAAATGGTTGATTCATTGTGATGGTATTTCACCGTTGTTACATTTCAACAAATCCCTAGAGCAGAGAATAAAGTAGCTGATGCTATGGCTACATTGGCTTCACTTCTTCAACTAGAACAAAATGAGTCTAGATTTGAATTCATGGTGGAAGAGCTATGCTACCCTATCTATGACTCCCAAGAAAGCCAAGTTATTTGTACCCTTATTGGCCATGAGTCATCCCGCTATGGTGCCATTTATTCATACCTCCATGATGGTACTATTCCTGAAACCTTCAATCATTCTAAATAATGAAACCTAACCCGAAATGCCTCTCGCCACACCCTTATCTCTAGTGGTCTATATAGGAGGGGTTTATATGGGAAATTTTTAGGTGTTTAGAAAAGGATGAGTCCAACCAAGCTTTAGTTGACATTCACAAGGGCATTTGTGGAGGACATTCTAATGGTCTTGCCATGGCCTGAAGGTTGCTCAGGGTGGGGTACTATTCGCCTACCATGCAGAAAAATGTAGTAGCTTTTGCTAAATATTGTGAAAAGTGTTAGAAACATGGTAACCTGATACATGCTCCCAGAAGGGAGCTTATTCCTTCTATTTCTCATTGGCCATTTCAGTGATGGGCCTGTTAGCTCTTTTTCATGTAGAATTGCCAATATAGCTATTAAGCTTGAGTCTCAGGTTCCCAATTTCGGATTCTTACAAGGAAAAGGCTAATTGATAAGGACCAAGTCCTTCTTCTACTTCGGGCTCCACAAACCCAGGCAGGTATACCTATCTTCAGACTCACTGCTTCACAATGAAATCCTTGCAATGGATTAGGGGTTCTCACAATGACTTGCTAATGTCTCTTGCTGCAACTGATGCAGAGCTTAGAAAGCCAATCCATGATGTTAACAAAAGAAAACAATCATTGCAAAAAAATGGAAAAAGTGACAAGGGTATTCACCCTTCTTCTCTTCAAGCTTAAAACTCAGGCAGGTTAACCTATCTGATTCACTTCTACAAGGAATCACCAAAAGCACTTGCACTATTCAATGCAACTTATAGACATTTTTGCTCTTAAACATGAAAGGGAAAAGTGATTATTTGGAAGCAAGTCTAGTGTAAAACCAGTGCCTTATCCTAGGGTGCGGAGTCAAATTGAGAAAACATCCACAAAACTTCATCAACTCAAAAACACCTGAAATCAATACCCTGCCTTACAGACTACCATTTTCACTGCAAACACATGATCATCAAATCTATACATTATTTAAATTCTCAGAGATTATCCAGCCAGATTTACTCCTTCCTTAAAGGAAACTTATGGACAAAATCACAGTCTACCTTGTAAATAACAAATTGGACATTTCCTTACAAATCCAATTCATAAGAACTTCAAAAACACATAGAGACATCAAAATACTAGCAATGAGATTCCAGCTATATTTCACTAATAAAACATGTTTTAGTACACTCAAATTGACACTACATCTAGACTAAAACTCCAATTTCAGAACCAAGCTTGCATTAATGGAACTTACATTGGATTTCTCCCTGGGAGAACCAAAATTCAGAACCTTGTACAACACTAAGAAATCAGAATAAGGAGAAGAGAAAACTCCATATTCATCCACAAACTGACACTTGTCTCCCTCTCATCTGCTCATTGGATGAGTCATCCAGTCTAGAACAGCAAACCTGATCTGCTCTATCCCCTTGAAAACACATGAGTCACAGACATAACAAATTAGATATTTCCAAAATATCTTCCTGGCCCCTATTTTGTTCAACTACAAATATCTTGAAACTAGCTAGACCTGCATTGAAATTCATCCCAAAAATGGAATCCTCACGTTGAGACCTTTTTGGTGGTATATAATACTTGATATTTAGGTGAAAAATAAAGCCCCCAACTATTAAAACAGTCTCCTAGCTCTGCAATTTTTGATATTCAAATTTTTAATATAGTCAAAACTATATAAATTTATGTTTATAATTTTGATTTTTGCTTGGATGCACAGGAATAAAATATTACTTTTATTTTTCCCTACCGGGACCCATGTGACACGTGGCAAGCTTGGATTGGTCAGCTTGCCACCTCACCTAACTGCCACATGGCAGCCTGGCGCATGATCGCATGGGCTGAAACTGGCCCATGAGATCACGCAACCACCCTTAGATTACCGCATAAATCTCAAGGCACTTCATGAACCTCCAACATATGGTGGGACCCATTTGACACGTGGTAAGCATGGATTGGCTAGCTTGCCACCTCACCTTCCAACTCATCCGCCATCTCATTACCTAGTTAGATGCCACATGTCATCTTGTCGCATGTTTGCAAGGGCTGAATTCAGCCCTTGCGATCATGTGACCACCGTCAGATGGTCGCGCAGATCCCGAGGTCAGATTTCCTAGTTTTAAAGCATTTGCATACTTCCTGCACCAAAATTAGGGGTGGGCCCATCGCGCACTAAGACCACCAGCCAAGGGGCCTGCTAAGAGCCTTTTGGCTTTCTTATTTACATACCACTTGAGTGTCGTTAGTTATAAATATTATCAAAATCCCCAATCGGAAGAATGTGGGATATAACATTCAAACACTAACCACTGATATCCTTGTCTTCCTAGCCTGGTCCATGAACACTCTCCATTTGCTGTGTCAGACACATTTATGTGCTAGCAACATCCACTATTATTCACATGCTAGCAATCCCCAAACTCACCTACGTGAGCCTCTATCTTCTACGTAGACTGCCATCAAAACTGGGTGTGCCCTCACTCTCTATACATGAGTTTCCCTTCACCTTACGCTGGTTCCTTGGGCTTGTGCACTGGACTTCACTGTTTATGCATGAGCACCACTTATTTGGGTTGGCATTCTACTTATTTAACAGATGGAAAATTGGCTTGTGCAAGCCCTTTGTCTTCATACTGGCCCCTCAAATTCTTAATGCTGAGGCACTTGTTAATTAGGAAAACCTCCATTACTCAAATGCGTGAGGCCTGCTTGCAGTTTAGTAACCTTCAAACACCTCCAGCTAAACATCATTGCATTCTATTGATATGTACCTTATATTTACATTCTGAATCCCTCTTTTGTTCGTTGGTTACTCAAAACAATCCCTCCATTATGCGTGAGGCCATCACAACATGTGTAAGCCCCTATCTATAGGTAGCTCTCTTATTCAAAATGCATAGGCCTCCGTGTCTTCAAGTGCGTGAAGCTCCAATTCATCACAGGCTCCAAATAGAGTGTGATGCCTCCAAATGCTTTGATAGCCCATCCATTTCAAATGTGTGGGTCTATTCTAAACTTGTGCACAAGTTTTTCACCATCTTTAATATATTGAAGGCATATATTGACATCTTCCATGTACTCATCTTTTCATTTTTTGCAATCTAAAAACCTTTTAATTATCAACTTCTTTAGAATTTGTTGATAAACAAGGCAATTTCCTCCTTTCCACTACTGCTATGATAGCTGTTCTAATTAACAGCAATAGTTTCATCTTTGTAGCTTCCATCTGTATACCCAGCCTGGTCTGTTCACGCACCCACTTTTCAATCTGTTTGGCTTACATGCTAGTCATGCCCCTCTCTTCAACAATGCATAAATATTATTCATTTATAGCAACATTCTTATGCACTGACCCTTTTGTTTATTTGTTTAGTCCTCCACTCAAAGGCATGAGGAACCTCCATAAATTTGCATAGACCCCTAACTGCTGGCACCCTCACTATTTTCTACCACTCTCTATTTGTGTCTGTGCTGCCGGCAACTCCCTCCAGATCATGGGAAACTTCCAATCGCGAGGCAAATTGTTTATGCTGGCAATGTCTTCACTTGCTTGAGGTGCCATCCCTTTGCATTATTTTACCTTGTTATGTGATACAACCACTAAGAGATGCACACATAATTCTTAAAACTAATTCGCTCATCACACAACATGGTGTGCATTACCTTCCATTTAAATTTGATTAATGCCTGGCAAGCCTTGCAGAACCATGCCCAAACCTTGCTACATACTTTCTCATTGAATAAATTTGTTGTTTTTTCCATTTGTATTGCTTCATCTGGGTTCTTCGAGCTCATACCATGTTTGCACATACTGATCACAGTCTCCTATATACAATCTCAAATTCTTGTTTTGCATAAGAATAAAGTTTGTACAGACCTCATTTGAGAAAGTTTTGGGAGCGTGATATTACAACCAAAATACAATTGAACTCCTCCAATATTTCCTCAAACCAGACACAAGCCTTGAGATCTAGATGATTGCAGGCCCAGCTAGTAACAAAATTGTAGGAATACAATGATTCTTTGCAATCTCTTGTTTTATTTGTCATCATAAAAAGTTTTTCATATAAAATCTTTGGATTCCCTAGCCAAGTATTTGAAGCATACACAAATCACGCAAGTACCACCAAAGTCAAGTGAACAATAACTGAATTCATAGCTAGTTAATAAAATAGCTCTCTATCCTCCAGAAATCCCAATTGACACTTAATCATATTTCCTACTAAGAATTAGTTCCATTTCAAATTCGGCATCCTCAATCTCTATAATAAGCATTGTCATTTCCTCTTGATTTGGATCACATTTAATCTCCTGGTGCTTACTCAAAACATGAAACTTTGAGAAATCCAAATCATATTGTATCGAAACTTTAATCATAAAGTTCACCATTTTCCCACCTTGCAAAGTTACCAATTAACATCCACTGGCCTCTGGGAGCGGCTTCAAAAATTGACACAGTGACCTGATCGGACCCTGCCCTCTAACAGGCATATTCTCTGATCTATAAACTGTCATTCCCCAAAATGACATCTCATGACTGTACCCGAGTCGAAAGATATTAACCTTTGAAGTTGCCCCTTTTATTTTGCATTTACAAACAGCTGTTAAAACCTGATAAACTACATCCGGAATCACCCCGGCAAAAATACCAAACAAGTCCTTGGGAAGCCACAAACTGGCACATAAGTTCATTGAGATGTAAGAAACATGATTCAATCACTACTTCGGACTGGGCATTAGTGAGGAAAATATATGGCCTCATAAAAATAGGTACCTACAGAGATAGACCAAGAAAATGCAGAAAACTCTTAAAAGTTGTGATTGGAATCAGTATCAAAAAGACATCAAATGGATTGGCAGAAAGCTCAAATCTGAACTGGAAGTAAAAATTCATGTTTTCAATGCAATGAAACAATATATTCTCTAATAGATAATACCAGGAAAAATTTATAAATGACCAAAGTTGACCTCCGGCAAACTGGTGCACTTCACAATCTTTGCAAACAGCAGAAACTGCAAATGGAATCGCATTGGGAAACTCATCCAATGGATTCGTCATGAGCTGCAAACTGACAGGGACAAAGTAAAACTTGTCTACAATGTAGGGAAGTGACTCATTTCTCATGAAAAAATCACAGAATGTAACTTATAAGATTACGAACAGGGCCTCTGACAAAACTATGAAAAAGTGCAAATGCAAATTCTAGAAAACACCTCTGGAAGGGGATGAATAAATAGGGCCAAAACTTATCACAGGGGCCTAAAACCTGACACATAGAGAGTATGCAATGTGTATAACAAGAAGCTAGGCTCAGATTTTCATGACGCTCTCTAGGGTGCATTTTATTCAACCTCCAAGTGACCCTTCCCGGTGATGTTTACACAGAACTTTTCTGATCTTGAGACCTCCTAGAACCAAACTGATGAAAACCCATTTCAAGATGCAGACTAAGGACTCAAGATGACTCAACGGGATCCATAAAAGGTGTCAAATCACTCTCCACTCAAGACAGGACCTAGAAACATCCTTCTCACATGTGCATTTTAGACCAAAAGGAGCACTTTAGCAAGCATTTTACATGGTACCTCAAAACTGCATTTTGAGTACCAACATTGGCTCTGTCTGGGGATGGCTGAGTGTAAGATCAGCACAATAATTTCAAAATCTCTTGGAAGAGTAGACCACCCCAAAAACTAGCTTCTCCTTATCACTCCAAAAACAACTTCATCTTCTTATTCCTCCAACTTCTCAAAAACTTACTTCACCGGTTCCAACAAGCTCCTCAAAACTGGTTCCTTTATTCAAAGCAAACACACAATTGAAGGAAAAGAAAACAACTGTACAAACATGAAGCTTATTTACAAAGGTTCAAAACCATCAACTGAAATCAGTCCTTACCCCGATCGAATAAATAATTCTCATCTCCATGCAACGGAGGTAAACCGAAATCATATATTTCATCCAGCTAGTTAGATACATCATAATTCATCTTCAGCATATCATAAGAAAAGTAATCCACACACTCACCATTATCCAGCGAAGGAAAATCATCATGATGCCATGAATACTGATCACTTTGTAATGTAAGAACATTACCCTCTTCATTATCATTGTCATGCTCAAAATTGAAACATTCCAACTCCACACCATGGCTGGAAACACTAACATTTTGAGCATTTGTTTGCAAAACAGAATACAACCTTTCTATCTCATCACTTTGCAAACTTAGGTAAAGCCTCTCAACACAAGTCTTTGATTGCATACAACCGGAAAGAACTTGCTGGTCACAAATAAGATTAACAACATTTAGAAAGGAACAAGCTTTGTCAGTGAGTGAATAATCAGTCATTAGCAAATCTGAGAATACACTTTCAGATTTACCATACTTTTCAACATCAAAATGTAAACCGGAATCACAGTCAGCAATCTCTTGCAAATTTGAAAACTCATTAACACATTCATCATTGTACTTATCAAAAATAACATTATCAAAATCATCACAATGAAATGCACTTTAACACTGCTGATTTAAGATAGGAGAAGAGACATCAAGATGTGTTTCACTCATCATGCCATCATCCGAATCACTTTCATCAAAACTTATGTCAACCGAGCATGGAAATTTTGAAACAAACTTAGCACCATACCTTTGAAATTCAGCATCCAAAAGACTTGAAATCTGCTCACTACTTATCCAGCACTGAACATCACATTTCACTTCCGCATTCTCACTACTGATGCTGCACATCTCTTCTTCGTCTGAAACTAGGACTGAATTTATTTGTCTCACATTACCTTGTGTGAAGTAACCATTGCAAGAACTAATGTCTGCATTATATCCATATTCTTCATGTTCACACAAAACATCATTAAACTGAAACAAATAGTCATTAACATCATGCTGAGAAAAGGGGAAATCTATAAGCTCAGGGAAATCATTATTAGCTGAAAATTCATCTTCCATTCCTTGACACTCATAAGCTTCATCATCAACACAATATCTAGTATTATTAGCATCACAGGACTCAACATCCCCAAATGAACTAGACTCAACATCATTGAATTCAACATTTATGTAGGAGTCTATCCAATCCTTAATATTTCTTAGTGCTTCATCCTTTAAGGAAGTAGTCCAACTAATTGATTCAGGCATTGACAGTTCTAGGAACATCTCAGCATATTGGGATTCATAAAAATCTAAACCCACAGGAAGCTCACTACATGCAATAAGAAACCTCCTATAATATGACAGTGTAGATTCTTCATTTCTTTCTCCTATTGCGCATCTTAATATCAATACACAATTATGCTAAATCTTCTGATTTATCAAATAAAGTTCATCTTTATAGCTCTCTAAATCTGACTGAGAATTTTCAGATCCAGAAGCACCTTCTTGATCTATTATAGCTGGAAATTCCATTTTAACACACTAATAAAACAATATTGCTTGTTCTCATGACAATATTTCTATCCGAACTCATGCAACCATTGACCTTTAAAAAAAAAATGAACATATCTCTGATATACTTTTAGCAACCGAATCTCCTATTTCAGAAACATGACATGAACTTTCAAACTAATTTCCCTTTTATTTAGTGACTGATTCACCTATTTAGGGACTGATTTATACTTTGACAAGATTACCTGGAAGTGTTATTACTGGTGTAAAATATTGATCTGAAACCTCTCTCAAATCACCTTTCAAATATTCGTAGAGCTGCCACCTCTTTTCAGAGGACAAGATCTTAATCAGATGAGAGATTTTCTCAAACCTAAACCATCTTCAAAACCAACAAAGAAAACACAACCGTAATAGAATACTAACTATTTTTCAGGACCACAAATATATTAATACCTTGATTACAATTCACAGATCAAACAGAGATGCCAGAGTCGCCACTCACATTTAGTAAGAAGATATAACAATTTTTGAAAAGAAATAGACTCTATATCCAAATTGGACCAGACCTTGGGATGATTCAGCAAAGCAAGGAATTAGACATCTTAAACTTGCTATCATGTATTGCTTCCCTAGTAGAGTCACCATTTTGTTAGCTCTTTTTCATGTAGAATCACCAATATAGCTATTAAGCTTGACTCTCAGGTTCCCAATTCCGGATTCTTACAGGGAAAAGGCTAATTGATAAGGACCAAGTCCTTCTTCTACTTCAGGCTCCACAAACCCAGGCGGGTATACCTATCTTCAGACTCACTGCTTCACAATGAAATCCTTGCAGTGGATTAGGGGTTCTCACAATGACTTGCTAATGTCTCTTGCTGCAACTGATGCAGAGCTTAGAAAGCCAATCCATGATGTTAACAAAAGAAAACAATCATTGCAAAAAAATGGTAAAAGTGACAAGGGTATTCACCCTTCTTCTCTTCAAGCTTAAAACTCAGGCAGGTTAACCTATCTGATTCACTTCTACAAGGAATCACCAAAAGCACTTGCACTATTCAATGCAACTTATAAACATTTTTGCTCTTAAACATGAATGGGAAAAGTGATTTGAATTTAAAATTTGGAAGCAAGTCTGGTGTAAAACTAGTGCCTTATCCTAGGGTGTGGAGTCAAATTGAGAAAACATCCACAAAACTTCATCAACTCAAAAACACCTGAAATCAATACCCTGCCTTACAGACTATCATTTTCACTGCAAACACATGATCATCAAATCTATACATTATTTAAATTCTCAAAGATTATCCAGCCAGATTTACTCCTTCCTTAAAGGAAACTTATGGACAAAATCACAGTCTACCTTGTAAATGACAAATTGGACATTGCTTTACAAATCTAATTCATAAGAACTTCAAAAACACACAGAGACATCAAAATACTTGCAATGAGATTCCAGCTATATTTCATTGATAAAACCTATTTCAGTACACTCAAATTGACACTACATCTAGACTAAAACACCAATTTTAGAACCAAGCTTGCATTAATGGAACTTGCATTGGATTTCTCCCTGGGAGAACCAAAATTAAGAACCTTGTACAACACTAAGAAATCATAATAAGAAGGAGAAGAGAAAACTCCAGATTCATCCACAAACTGACACTTGTCTCCCTCTCATCTACTCATTGGATGAGTCATCCAGTCTAGAACAGCAAACCTGATCTGCTCTATCCCATTAAAAACACATGAGTCACCGGACATAACAAATTAGATATTTCCAAAATATCTTCCTGGCCCCTATTTCGTTCAACTGCAAATATCTCGAAACTGGCTAGACCTACACTGAAATTGATCCCAAAAATGGAATCCTCACGTCGAGACCTTTCCAGCGGTATATAATACTTGATATTTAGGTGAAAAATAAAGCCCCCAACTATTAAAACAGTCTCCTAGCTCTGCAATTTTTGATATCAATTTTTGATATTCGAATTTTTAATATAGTCAAAACTATATAAATTTATGTTTATAATTTTGATTTTTTCTTGGATGCATAGGAATAAAATATTACTTTTATTTGCCCCTATTAGGACCCATGTAACACATGGCAAGCTTGGATTGGTTGGCTTGCCACCTCACCTAAGTGCCACATGGTAGCTTGGTGCATGATCTCATGGGCTGAAACTAGCCCATGAGATCATGCGACCACCCTTAGATTACCGCACAAATCTTGAGGCACTTCATGAACCTCCAAAATATGGTGGGACCCATTTGACATGTGGTAAGCAGGGATTCGCCAGCTTGCCACCTCACCTGCCAACTCATCTGCCATCTCATTACCTAGTTGGATGCCACATGTCATCTTGTCGCATGTTCGCAAGGGCTAAATTCGGCCCTTGCGATCATGCGACCACTGTCAGATGGTCGCACAGATCTCGAGGTCAGATTTCCTAGTTTTAAAGCATTTGCATATTTCCTGCACCATTATTAGGGGTTGGCCCACTGCACACTAAGACCACCAGCCAAGGGGCCCGCTGAGAGCCTTTAGGCTTTCTCATTTACATACCACTTGAGTGCCATCAGTTATAAATATTATCAAAATCCCCAATCGGAAGAATGTGGGATATAACTTTCAAACACTAACCACCGATATCCTTGTCTTCCTAGCCTGGTCCGTGAACACTCTCCATTTGCTGTGTCAGACACATTCATGTGCTAGCAACATCCATTGTTATTCACATGTTGGCAATCCCCAAACTCACCTATGTGAGCCTCTATCTTCTATGCAGACTGCCATCAAAACTGGGTGTGCCCTCACTCTCTATACATGAGTTTCCCTTCACCTTACACTGGTTCCTTGGGCTTGTGCACTGGACTTCATTGTTTATGCGTGAGCACTACTTATTTGGGTGGGCATTCTACTTATTTAACAGATGGAAAATTGGCTTGTGCAAGCCCTTTGTCTTCATACTGGCCCCTCAAATTCTTAACGCTGAGGCACTTGCTAATTAGGCAAACCTCCATTACTCAAATGCGTGAGGCCTGCCTGTAGTTTAGTAACCTTCAAACACCTCCAGCTGAACATCATTCCATTCTATTGATATGTACCTTATATTTACATTGTGAATCCCCCTTTTGTTCGTTGGTTACTCAAAACAATCCCTCCATTATGCGTGAGGCCATCACAACATGTGTAAGCCCCTATCTATAGGTAGCTCCCTTATTCAAAATGCATAGGCCTCCGTGTCTTCAAGTGCGTGAAGCTCCAATTCATCCCAGGCTCCAAATAGAGCGTGATGCCTCCAAATGCTTTGACAGCCCATCCATTTCAAATGCATGGGTCTATTCTAAACTTGTGCACAAGTTTTTCACCATCTTTAATAAACTGAAGGCATCTATTGACATCTTCCATGTACTCATCTTTTGATTTTTTGCAATCTGAAAACCTTTTAATGATCAACTTCTTTAGAATTTGTTGATAAACAAGGCAATTTCCTCCTTTCCACTACTGTTGTGACAACTATTCTAATTAACAAAAATAGTTTCATCTTTGTAGCTTCCATTTGTATACCCAGCCTGGTCTGTTCACGCACCCACTTTTCAATCTATTTTGCTTATATGCTGGTCACGCCCCTCTCTTCAACAATGCATAAATATTATTCATTTCTAGCAACATTCTTATGCACTGACCCTTTTGTCTATTTGTTTAGTCCTCCACTCAAAGGCGTGAGGAACCTCCATAAATTTGCATAAACCCCTAACCGCTGGCACCCTCACTATTTTCTACCACTCTCTGTTTGTGTCTGTGCTGTCGGCAACTCCCTCTAGATCGTGGGAAACTTCCAATAGCGAGGCTCCTTGTTTACGCTGGCAATGTCTTCACTTGCTTGAGGTGCCATCCCTTTGCATTGTTTTACCTTGTTATGTGATACAACCACTAAGAGATGCAGACATAATTCTTAAAACTAATTCGCTCATCACACAACATGGTGTGCATTACCTTCCATTTAAATTTAATTAATGCCTAGCAAGCCTTGCAGAACCATGCCCAAACCTTTCTACATACTTTCTCATTGAAGAAATTTGTTGTTTTTTCCATTTGTATTGCTTCATCTAGGTTCCTCGAGCTCATACAATGTTTGCACATACTGATCACAGTCTCCTGTATACAATCTCAAATTCTTGTTTAGCATAAGAATAAAGTTTGTACAGACCTCATTTGAGAAAGTTTTGGGAGCGTGATATTACAACCAAAATACAATTAAACTCCTGCAATATTTCCTCAAACCAAACACAAGCCTTGAGATCTAGATGAATGCAGGCCCATCTAGTAACAAAATTGTAGGAATACAATGATTCTTTGCAGTCTCTTGTTTTATTTGTCATCATAAAAAGTTTTTCATATAAAATCTTTGGATTCCCCAGCCAAGTATTTGAAGCATACACAAATCACACAAGTACCACCAAAGTCAAGTGAACAATAACTAAATGCATAGCTAGTTAATAAAATAGCTCTCTATCCTCCAGAAATCCCAATTGACACTTAATCATATTTCCGACTAAGAATTAGTTCCATTTCAAATTCGGCATCCTCAATCTCTGTAATAAGCATTGTCATTTCCTCTTGATTTGGATCACATTTAATCTCCTGGTGCTTACTCAAAACATGAAACTTTGATAAATCCAAATCATATTGTATCGAAACTTTAATCATAAAGTTCACCATTTTCCCACCTTGCAAAGTTACCAATTAACATCCACTGCCCTCTAGGAGCGGCTTCAAAAACAGACACAGTGACCTAATCATACCCTGCCCTCTAACAGGCATATTCTCTGATCTATAAACTGTCATTCCCCAAAATGACATCTCATGACTGTACTCGAGTCGAAAGATATTAACCTTTGAAGTTGCCCCTTTTATTTTGCATCTGCAAACAGCTGTTAAAACCTGATAAACTACATCCGGAATCACCCCGGCAAAAATACCAAACAAGTCCTTGGGAAGCCACAAACTGGCACATAAGTTCATTGAGATGTAAACAACATGATTCAATCACTACTTTGGACTGGGCATCAGTGAGGGAAAGATATGGCCTCATAAAAATAGGTTCTTGCAGAGATAGACCAAGAAAATGCAGAAAACTCTTAAAAGTTGTGATTGGAATCAGTATCAAAAAGACATCAAATGGATTGGCAGAAAGCTCAAATCTGAACTGGAAGTAAAAATTCATGTTTTCAATGCAATGAAACAATAATTTATTTGATAGCTAATACCAAGAAGAAGTTATAAATGAGAAAAGTTGACCTCCGGCAAACTGGTGCACTTCACAATCTTTGCAAACAGTAGAAACTACAAATGGAATCGCATTGGGAAACTCATTCAATGGATTCATCATGAGCTGCAAACTGATAGGGAAAAAGTAAAACTTGTCTAAAATGTAGGGAGGTGACTCATTTCTCATGACCAAATCACATAATTTAACTTATAAGATCACGAACAGGGCCTCTGACAAAACTTTGAAAAAGTTCAAATGTAGATTCTAGAAAACACCTCTGGAAGGGGATGAATAAACAGGGTCAAAACTTATCACAGAGGCCTAAAACCTGGCACATAGAGAGTATACAATGTGTATAACAAGACGCTAGGCTCAGATTTTCATGATGCTCTCTAGGGTGCATTTTATTCAACCTCCAAGTGACCCTTCCCAGTGATCTTTACACTTAGAACTTTTCTGATCTTGAGACCTCCTAGAACCAAACTGATGAAAACCCATTTCAAGATGCAGACTAAGGACTCAAGATGACTCAACGGGATACATAAAAGGTGTCAAATCACTCTCCACTCAAGACAGGACCCTGAAACATCCTTCTCACATGTGCATTTTAGACCAAAAGGAGCACTTTAGCAAGTGTTTTACATGGTACCTCAAAACTGCATTTTGAGTACCAACAGGGCCTTTGACCTTGTTGGGAAAATTCATCCCAACTCATCAGGTGGACACAAATTCATTATCACTACTACTGATTACTTTACCAAATGGGTAGAAGTTGTCCCACTTTCTATTGCCTCAGGCAAGATAGTTTCTTTGTTTATTTTGAACCATATGATATGTCGGTATGGAGTGCCTTCTGAAATAATCATTGAAAATGGTGGTTAGTTTAAAAACAAGGACCTTAAACATCTCTGCAAGAAATTCAAGATAAAAAAGCATTGGTCCTCCATTTATTTTCTGCAAGGAAATGGACAAGCAGAGGCTTCGAATAAGACCATTCTCAAAATCCTCCATAGAATAGTTCACAAGAATGGTAGAGATTGGCATGTATAGATAAATTCAGCCTTGTGGGCCTATAGAACAAGTATTCATACTCCAATAGGGGCTACTCATTTTTCCCTCACTTGTGGTGTTGAATCAATGTTACCTTTAGAGGTGGAGATACCTTCACATAGAGTTTCCCTTAAAGGTCTAGTGACAGATGAAGATTACCATGCCATGAGACTTCAAGAACTAGAACTTCTCGATGAAAAGCATAAAGAATCTTTTGATCACATGAGAGCCTTCTAGAAGTGTATGTCCAAAGTATTCAACAAGAAGGTTCACCCTAGAGAATTTCAAGTGGGGGATCTTGTCCTATGTGAAAACCCTAAGAATCAACAACATAGAGAATAAAAGGGAAAATTCAAACCTAATTGGCTTGGACCATACATCATTACTATTGTTTTAGGTACAGGTGCTTATTTACTATCTGATCTAGAGGGGGAACAACTCCCTGAGCCTATCAATGCCTTGTACCTCAAGAAGTTCTATCCATGATGTCTATTCTATCTGGGGGCATCCTTTGTACATATTTATTGATCCTGAAAAAATTCCAAAAAAATTCATATATGATGCTGAAAAAATTGTAAAAAGCATATAAAGTCCTGAAAAAATACAAAAAATAAAATTAAAAAATGCAAAAAATTTATAAAAAAAAATATAGCAAAAGTGACTAGGTGAAAACCTGGAAACAGGTGCCTTGGTAGAAAAAATACAAAAAAATTGAAAAAATCAAAAAAATCTCCAAGTGGTGAACACCTGGAAATAGGCACTACTTGAGGCCTTTGCACCCTTGTTTCTTAGGATGTGCCCTTGACACTTAGCCTGTCTCCATCATGCCTTGACCTTGTTACCTTGGTTTGGAATTGGTCTTTGTCTTTGTCTAGGTGGCATAATTGTGCTAGCTTTGGTCTCTATGATGCATTGGTCTTTTGGACATCCTTGCAAATGGTGTTTTTCACCACCACCCCAAACAGTATTTTTTAACGCTACCCTAGCGCCAAGTGTTTCTCAACACTTATCAAATGTCTTACCTGCAGTCTAGCATGATATGGTATTTCTCATTCGCAGATGTGATACTCAAATTTTGACTCTATGACCTACACACATGTACTTAAACACTCTCCTCACTGATACTTGTTTGACTTTATTTCTTTGTGTGCTGTCTATGATGATTTCTTTGATGAGTGTTCTCTCCCTAATAGTTTTCAATGATGCCGAGCTAGAAGACTGGGGGTATGAGAACATGTTTTATTGCTTTTTCTTCTTGTGGGTATATTTTGTTGGTCCTAACTACCATTAGCATTTATGCTTGTTCCACTTGACATTAGGGTCTACAAGGTATTATCTTTGACTATTTTCACAAGTGCATACTTCTAGCCATCTTGACTTGTGTCTCGATGTGAGTATAATCTTGCCATATTAAACTTAGGTAATCTCACTGCACTAGTCATCTTGACCTATATGTCTTTGAGGCCTAGGTGGGATTCCCACATATCTATCTGATATAGATCATATTCAGATTCACATAGTCATACTAGTGTCCATTGTATGATCTTATGAAGCTACCAATAATGCTCGATGATGAATATTAGAGTCTAAAAGCTTTGTGACCTTGCAAGTAAACCACTTTTTCATTGTAGCTTGTATTTTTGGGTTCATATTAGTTTAGTTTTACATCTTGCATATGGAGAGAGCTCTCCTTTCATCTTTCGTGGACCTATCAATCAATTGCACTCACCTTTCCTTTTCTCAATCATGTCTTTCACTCCTTGTCTTTCACATCACATCTTTTTTCCTATCATCAAAAGGGGTTAATCTTATCATCATATCTATATACTAAAGAGATCATTTTCAGAAACATGATTCTATATCATAAACATGAGAACTAAACATACATCTATGAGAGAGATTATACATGATCATATATATCATACATTTTTGAGCAATATGACAAGATAATATAACAACTGAAATATCCATCACAAGTAGGACAAGTACATAACATATATCACCAATCCAGTAATCTCATATATATATATATATATATATATATATATATATATATATATATATATATATATATATATATATATATATATATATATATATATATATATATATATATATATATATATATATATATATGTCATGATACAATGTGGGATACAAAACTCTGGATAAAATCCCATGATATGTCTCTATACATCTATCCTAAACCTAGACCTAGGACTCACTAGCACCATCATGTGGAGCTGGTGGTGGAGGAGGTGGTGCTGCCGCTATGTCTAGTATCATATCGGATCTCCCTGCTATAGCCAAGTAGGGTGGTGCTCTCTGACCCTCTAGTACAGCCTGTATATAGAGACCATGATAATATGCAGCTCGTGCTACCTCTCTCTGAGTCTTTACAGTGGCAACCTATATGGCTCTCTCTCACCGCTTGATCTCAGCTCTTAGATCAGTCACTTGCTAGTCTTTGATAGCTATAATGATCTATAGTTGTTACATCTCCATCTCTAAGACCTAGATCCTCACTCTTAGATCCTCTCCCCTTGCAGGATGATCCTTCCTTGCATCCATCTGGTGGTGAGCTAGTCTCACCCTGTCATCACCCTCATCGATAGAACTCTATCCCTGTGACTATTTTTGGCCACCTGATTGAGATCTCTATCTAGTCTCCCTATCTCTCCCTCTCCCTCCTCCATCCCCTCCATCCCTATCATCTCCATCATCTCCCTATGCTGCTGGCTGTGCATCAAGTACTATAAACCTAGGGAATGGATGCCTCTGCTACTTTACCCTGTAAGCCGCATCAACACATACATCTGCCACATCTGGGAGGTAGTCCCATGGCTCCCAGTCTATTGTAGTTGTATCATGTACTACCTACTTGTAATCTAGTATTGGCATCCAACCCTGGCCCTCCTCATCCCTAACCTGAGCATAGG
>BSBK01003507.1:395000-545000 GCA_027943335.1 Chamaecyparis obtusa | reverse complement strand
GCATCCCAATATCATTGCAAAGGCTGCCTCATAGACTATTAGGGCCATTCATTTACTGAGTGATCAGTTGATCACTCAAACCAGGTCAGTGTTGCCTCCTTTGGATGCTGCTAGCGCATTGACAGCTCGTCGGAGTTCACATGTATGCTAGCCCCATATGTGCATTACGTGCAGGCATATGAGCCTCAGACCGCTTACTTACTCTGATATATATCAGTTTCATTATATTGATGAGGGGGATACAAGAGACGTAGCTGCAGAGGCTGCAACACCTCATGAAGCATCTACATCTCATGAGAGTGCTCAGGAGGTGCAGGCAGAGCCATTGACTCATGTTGATATGTAAGAGTAAACATTATAAATAAATTTGTCACATGACTTATTTAATTTAAAAATAATTTATTTATTTAGATTAGTTTTAATGATTGCATGCACTTATGTATATATATTTTTTCCATTTATGTTCAGTCGATGACACAATAGGAGGTGAGATAGGTGGATGAGACTACACTTTCGGCCATTTCATTTGGCCTTGATGACTATACGGTATATTATAAATTATGTACCCATTAGATTTTTTTTATATCATTTGGCTTACATGCTTAAATCTCTATCAATTAGAGCAATAAAATTCATACATTTACTAATATATATTGTCATCTTATGGTGTTCTTGCAGGCTACAGCCGAAGTCAGTGGGGGGCATGAGGGGGTTCCTTCATCAAGTGTCGACAAAGGAAAGGTAGTTAATTGTTTAAGATTAATTATGCATGCATATGTATGCCACTTGTGTGTAGTAATAAATATTTTACTTGCACTTTATTGTATAGGGTGTGGCTATCAATGATGTCCCGACACCGGTTCGATAGCATAGGGTTACAGGCGTCTCAATTCAGAGTGATAGCCCGATTGTACATAGAATTTTACATATTGTTATTTGTATTTTGTAACCAGGTTTTCTATGATGAAGTACATTGATATATAATTGACAATATTTTTACTCTCATAGGTTACTCCGACTGTGAGGGAGGGCCCACGAGAATCCTTCGTTTCTTTGTTGACCCAGCCCACTATTCTAGAGGAGGGATCACCAGATGTAAGTTTTAATTTTAGTTCAATCAATTTGTAATTTTATTATGCTATCATCCTATTTTATAGATTTATTACTCTATGTTGCACCACTCTACTAATCTCATTATTGCAAATATATATTTATAGGTCAGAGTTGGTATTGCTGGCATGGTCCCTTCGCTACCCTAGACTTAAGCCAGGACACTTGCTCGTGGTAGGTGATTGAGAGACCAGGTACAAATATTTGTATTTAGTTATAATTTTAATTAAATTAGTGTTTGAAAATTATGAATTATATATATATATATATATAGAGAGAGAGAGAGATACATACATACATACATACATACATACATACATACATACATACATACATACATACATACATACATATATATATATATATATATATATATATATATATATATATATATATATATATATATATATATATATATATATATATATATATATATATATATATATATATATATATATATATATATATATATGTACAAATCATATAAAGTAAGCAATCTAACTTTGGTTTGAACTCATTTTTTATGTAGGATCAATAGAGCCCAACACTTCTTCAAAGAGGCTACATTTTGATGATCCCCCTACATCATAGGATGCAATTTTAGTTTTGTGGTCATTTAGAGATGACACTTGAAACATTTTGAGATGGCATATATGCCACATTGTACACCTTAAAACATTGATTTTGTAGACATTTGGAAATGGCATGTGCCATATTTGCATATGGACATACTTTTGATACATATATAGAACATGTTCATTTATATGTTATATTTGCATCATCTTTTGTATATACATATTTATTATTCATGTTTATGGAATTGAATGGTGAAGTTATATCTTGACTATGATTATCATTATGATTTAAATTATATCTTGTTGAAGTTACATTTGTTTTTCTTTACTTTGGAATACCCTGTTCATGGAGCTTATTATGTTTGAGGTTTAACTTCTTGTTGGTGAATAGATTTGTCTTCCAAAGAAATGCTTACAAAATGACCCTTAAAGCCCAAACAAAAAGACTCAACCAACACTCACAGTTGGGTCACTTCACTATTGAGAAGCGTAAGCACCCTCTGAATTATCCAGGTACAGCTCCCCGTGTAGGATTTACAATGAATCAACTAAACTATAAATGATAATGCTTTTAACCTGAAAGCAATAAAGGCTTACAAAGATCTATTCGTAAACATGAGATAGATGCAAAGGGACTAATTTACTAAAAAGAAAAGGATAGTAAATGCTACAAATTTCATTTGCCTAAACAATGCATTATAGAAAGAAACTAAGAGAGAAAGATGAATGGTTCTTTCCAAATACATGAAAAACTATAGCACAAAGTCCATAGATGATCATGCTGATGATCAGACGTAATAGATATGCATTGAAAAGAAACCAATATCATTCAAAGATGAATATCAATCAGAAAGTGACCATCTAAAATAAAAGTTTTAATATGCTGACATATCCTTCTTTGAACACAGCAAATCAACAAAGATTCTGCTATTCTAGTACATTAATCATTATCTGAAAATAAAATCCCTCTTTCCCTGCATTACAATAAAAATCCTAATCTATCCCTCCCCTGGCACAAAGTCTCTCGGGTCAGGCGGAATCCAGAACCCCCAAAAACTTTCCAATACGAGCCTTATTTATTTTCCCCTTTCGGTCAGTTTCTTTCCTATTATAATAACTAATTCTTGAGGACGTGTCTATCCACATCTTCTTTCTCGAATACATTAAAGTCTCCCTTTGTGAGAGCCTTAGTAATATTTTGTTATGAAAGTCCATGTTACTTGGCGCTCTACATCTTTCAAAATGGATCTATTCCTATAGAATAGTGCCATTTGGATCTTATTGCAACACAAGTGTTAATGCCTCTGTGTTTTGATTGGACGCTTGGTGCTATAACTAGAGCATGTCATTTTTGGCTCTCCACACACATACCACTTCATACAAGTGACACCAAGAAACATTTTGTCGAAGCCATCATACATACGTATTTTGGGATTCAATTGCGAGCACGTCCTCCTCAATTTTCCCACCCTGTAAACCTGAAGCCAACATCTCTGAATCATGACTGATGTCAACACAAAGAACTACATTGTCATGCATCATGAAGGCATTGTTAGCTTGGTATTGAAAATCGCTCTTAAGTTTCCCACTAATATAGTCCCAGACCTCTATGAATCCAACAACTGAGCATGAAACAAGGTTTTGTCCATCAGGGAAGATGTCGAGTCCTCCTTAACATTCAGTATTGGAGCATTCTCAGGAAATGATAATGTCTTAATATTGAAATTGTGTTATAGATTATCATGTTCTCGAATGCCAATACTGTCGATGTGCAAAACCAATTCTCATTGTCATGGACCAGTCTAACCTGACAAAGCTTTGGAAACTTCATTTTTGGATACCTTTTACTAGTTCTACTACTCCTATCTATAATTCCATATGCTATGCTTTGCTTGTGGGCATTCTGTCAAACAGTTTACATATACGAGCCCCTAATGCAGAGGTTACAGCAAGAAAGTGGAGTGCCCTTCTACTACCTCCCACAATTCACCAACCAACCACAAAGGCTTAAGGGTAATCCCAAACTCTTTTGATGGTATAACACAACCAAAAAAATGTATTTCTATCCCAATAAACTCCCTTTGCAAAGTTACACACTCAATCAAACTTCAATGCCTTTTTGGCTTTAGGGACACTAGGCCTAAAACTAACTTATTGATAGAGCTCTTCACTAGTGGACTTCCTGACTACTCCCAAGCATTTAAATGGTCCTCATATGACCTAAGGCCTCTGAAATAATACTTGGTTTATTCCCACCAAAACCATACCATGGCAAACTAGACCTGCACACCAATTTCCTTGTAGCCTTCTCAATAGAGGTTTTCTACTCTAACTTTTGCACAACTAAGTATCTTGATACAATCAGGGCATTTTCAGACACCCATTTGGAATTTATTTAAGATCTCAAAGCCTTTCCTTCCAAATCCACTCCAGCACCACCTAACACCCACCTTGGACACAAACCTAATTGGCCTAATTAAGCTTGGTTTACAAAGCAAGTATGAGGTATAGGGTTCATGGAACTGGTACAGTGCTTTAGATATTCTTCTCCAACCCAAATGACTCAAAACCACCTTTACTTCACTCACTTATCTATTATATGCACTTCTTTACAACTTTCTTCTACTTTCTAAACTGAATCCTCTCAAAAATTTAGACTAGGGCCTGATGCATGAAGGCCTTTCCCTTTTAGCCACTACATGAGCCTTTCGAATCCATTGATACATAGACCTAACTTGCATTTTCCAAATTCTTAGGTTAAACCCACAGCTAGAATGCAAGTTAGGCCTCCATTAGTGTTCAGGGCCCTAGAAAAGCTTGCTTCCTGGACTATTTTGAAAAGAATTGAAATAACTTTAACAAATGAAACTAAACCTTCTTCAGATCAATGACAATGTTCACTAACATGAAATACAGTATTCCCACATTCAAATAATGACCCTGTAAGTCCGTACACGCCCATACAACTCTGAGAAATGGCTTAAAAATGGTTTGTATTCCTCCTTTATGGCATCAGTTTACAAAAATCAACTTCTTACCATTATGGTTTGAAGTGATGAGCATATATAACCTTCAAAATTAAGGTATATTTATTGGAGAACCCATTTGACTCTTGGGTTTCCAATTCCAATCTCTCAAGAAATTTTAGAAAGTTGCAACAACTTTTATTACATTTTTGCTATTTTGCAAAATATGCCATTTTATGAACTTGATAGAGTTTATGATTTATTTTTGAGATAAAAAACTATCAACATGATTTTCCAAGTGAAAATAATATAAAATCAACCTTTAAGACTCCATAAGCCTAACCTAGAAAATTATCACTAACTAGGTGAACCCCATGACCTAAGGTATCTTAGGCTTATAACACTGCCAAAAGATCCTTGATCACACATCAGGGATTCCAAACCAAAATTAGGATGATATATTTAGATCCATCCTATTTATTACAAACATAACAATGCAATTAAAATTCCTACTAGTGGAGGGTGCCCTACACCAGCCCTGGAAGATTGCTGCCCAATCGTGCTTAGTGCACCTTGGGGTCACTTGGGTCAAGTGTGGTCGTGAGTGTTCTGGTGACTTTGTGGGAAGAATAAGGTTTTCACTGGCATTTACCTGGCCAATCCGAGCTGATGGAACATACGGTTCGATGTCAGGTCAGACGGTTTGAAAGATACACTGCTGAGCCACTTTCAACTGACCCTCACTGCAAGTTTTGGCATCGACTGAGATTGCCTTGCCAAATGCAAATGAAGTCAAATCACCCAAAACTAAGAGAGATTATTATAGACCTTGAAAACATGATCCCATAGCACCTGATGGTTTATCAATATCTCTCATGAAGTTTGAGATATGAGCCTCGAAAGATCACTGCCCAATCGTGCTTAGTGCACCTTGGGGTCACTTGGGTCGAGTGTGGTCGCGAGCGTTTCGGTGACTCTGTGGGTAGAATAGGGTTTTCATTGGTGTTTACCCAGCCAACTAGAGCTGATGTAGTAGATGGTTCGATGCAAGGTCAGACGGTTTGAAAGATGCATTGCTAAGCCACTTTCAACTAACCCTCACTGCAAGTTTTGGCATCGACTGAGATCGCCTTGCCAAATGCAAATGAAGTCAAATCACCCAAAACTGAGAGAGGTTATTTTAGACCTCAAAAACATGATCCCGTATCACTTGATGATTTGTTGATACATCTGATGAAGTCTGATAAATGATCCCTAGAAGATCGCTGCCCAATCGTGCTTAGTGCACCTTGGGGTCACTTGGGTTAAGCATGGTCAGGAGCATTCCGGTGACTCTGTGGGTAGAATGGGGTTGTCACTGGCATTTACCTAACCAATCGGAGGTGATGGAGTAGATGGTTCAATGCCAAGTCAGACGGTTTGAAAGATACGCTGCTGAGCCACTTTCAACTGACCCTCACTGCAAGTTTTGGCATCGACTGAGATCACCTTGTCAAATGCAAATGAGGTCGAATCGCCCAAAACTAAGAGAGGTTATTGTAGACCTCAAAAACAAAATCTCATAGCACCTAACAATTTTTTGATACCTCTCACGAAGTCTAAGATATGAGCCCCAGAAGATCACTGCCCAATCGTGCTTAGTGCACCTTGGGGTCACTTGGGTCGAGCATGGTCGCGAGTGTTCTGGTGAGTCTATGGGCAGAATGGGGTTGTCACTGGTGTTTACCCTGCCAACCAAAGATGATGGAGTAGATGGTTCGATGCCAAGTCAAACGGTTTGAAAGATATGCTATTGAGCCGCTTTCAACTAACCCTCACTACAAGTTTTGGCATCGACTGAGATCACCTTGCCAAATGAAAATGAAGTCGAATCACCCAAAACTGAGAGAGGTTATTATAGACCTCAAAAACATGATCTTGTAGCACCTAATAGTTTGTCAATACCTCTCATGAAGTTTGAGATACAAGCCCCGGAAGATCACTGCCCAATCATGCTTAGTGCACCTTGGGGTCACTTGGGTCGAGCGGGGTCGCGAGCGTTCCGGTGACTCTATGGGAAGAATGGGGTTATCACTAGTGTTTAACTGGCCAATCAGAGCCAATGGAGTAGATGGGTTGATGCTAGGTTAGACGGTTTGAAAGATACACTGTTGAGCCACTTTCAACTGACCCTCACTACAAGTTTTGGCATCAACTGAGATCGCCTTGCCAAATGCAAACGAAGTCGAATCACCCAAAAATGAGAGAGGTTATTGTAGAAATTGAAAACATGATCTCATATCACCTAATGATTTGTCAATACCTCTCAAGAAGTCTGAGATAAAAGCCCTGAAAGATCACTGCCCAATCGTGCTTAGTGCACCTTGGGGTCACTTGGGTCGAGCATGGTCGCGAGCGTTCCGGTGACTCTGTGGGTAGAACGGGATTGTCACTGGTGTTTACCCAGCCAACCAAACTCAATGGAGTAGACGGTTCGATGCCATGTTGGACAGTTTGAAAGATACGCTGCAGAGCCACTTTCAACTAACCCTCACTGCAAGTTTTGGCATCGACCGAGATCGCCTTGCCAAATGCAAATGAAGTTGAATTGCCCAAAACTGAGAGAGGTTATTGTAGACCTTGAAAACATGATCCTGTAGCACCTAATGATTTGTCAATACCTCTCACGAAGTCTGAGATATGAGCCCTGGAAGATCGCTGCCAGTTTGAAAGATATGTTGTTGAGCCGCTTTCAACTGACTGTTAGTGGTATGTTTGAAATTTGAACTGTGAAATTAATCATGATTAAGCTTGTGAAATTTGAACTATGGAGCTTATTATGTTTGAGGTTTAACTTTTATAGATTGTTTGAAATGCTAAAAAATAATATCCTTAAAGCATTAGAAACAACAATCAAACATGTAAGAATTCAAACCATGCAAATGACATAAGTATATGACATGTAAGATCCCTTCTTGGCACTATTGGCCACCCATACATGATTTTGGTCATAAGTCCTTATCAAGAGTTTTTGGACATTTAACTTTTAAATCAAATTGATTGTTACAAATTCCCATTATAGGCTTCAAAAGATCTCAATTAACCATTAAGGATCCTTTTGTCCTTCTATCTCTGATTGGATCCATGGTGACCATAGGCATCTTCATAGGTGCACATACACAAGTTACAATCCACATACAAAACCAATTTTATTGACTCAAAATACAATATAAGAAAGGTCAAATTAATGTATTGAAATTAAGCTTAACGAACTTAGAAAACAATGCACTAAGTTAACTTATTACCTAGTCAAGTGTTCCTGAAGGGTCATCTCTTTGCTTCAGGGTCTCCAATAGTGCTTCATGATCAGCAGTAGTAATAGTCCAAAGTTCTTTTGTCTCAGGTCTTCCTTGATGCTTTGAAAACTTGACATTTGTTGCTATAACAAGGTGTGAATACATGAGAATAGTTTTGTGCTTCTCATAGTCTTCAAATGCTGGAACTCCATTCTTTCTAATCATGTATGTTCGTAGCCATGTTCCCACAACAAAAATTGAACTAGTAGTATATGTGAACCCATCACCATCTGTCATCGATTGTACAAGCTTATGTTTCCCTTGTACACAATGTGCTAACCAATAATCTGACCTCTCATCATTCCCCTACGGTGCAACCAATGCAAAAACATCTCCTAGCTTTAGAAGATCTGAAAATGGTCATAGTCAACTGAAGTGTCCATGTCATCATTTCTTATAGAGAGTGTCAAAGATAAAGGAGTTAGATACTGTGGAACCCATGTATCCACCCACTCACTTGACTCACAATGATCCCAATCATACTAAAAACACATGGGGCAAAAACATGCCAACTCTTGTGTCCAAATGGTCCATGTACTACTATTAGAGCTTTGGATTGAATGCATTTTCTAAGAGTCCTTCACTATTTGACAATCCAATCTATCTCCTATAGTTCCCTCGTCAACCAACCAAAAGAATCTATGCACTGTAGAATCAAGAGTCCCCCCCTGTGACAATGCTAAAGTACACCAATCAACAATAGAACAAGCATCAAGAAGTACAACACCTAAAATGCTCAATTTATCCTTAACTAGAGCTCTCTTCACACATGCACCTACTCCGTCATGCTCCCCTTTCCCATGCCCTGACTCAAAAAAACTCCAAATATGAGGTACACCTCTCTCCACATGCATTCTACACAACCAATAAAACATTCTGTCATTCTTAAATTGACCAGTGCAATTATCTGACCAAATGAGATGCCTATCCATAGCAATACCATTTCCCTACAAGAAGTCAAAATAGTTCTGGAAACAATGTTGAACAAACTCATGAGAGTGAGACCTGTCATTGCTCATATAAAAATGGTACTCTTTGATTATCTTTCGCTCATCTTTTGTGCTTTTAGGGGAATGTCTATATGTGATGTGTACAAAAATAGCAACCTGAATGGAATTTTAATATTGAGCTTGAGTCTCATTTTGGGGCTGCAATGTATAGTTCTCCGCAAAGTCTACAATGGATATAATAGTTCCAATGGGGAAAGTGTCCTTACATGTCCTGAATTGTTGATCCAACCATTGAGACCTGTGACTATGCCTTGCATACTTGTAAAAAAGATTTGTCTTGAAATCTGAGATAAAATCAACAACATTGTATTCTTTTGCAACTAACTCACATCTAGAGCCTTCACCTCCACTCTTCAATGTATATTTCACTATTTCATATACCTTTTTTTGGATGAGTGTCTTTCCAAATTTGTGTTCCAAACCCTCATGAAAACATGTTCTAAACTTGGACACGCCACCACATTCTAAGCACTTGGCATTTAAGAAATTCTTTTTATAAAATAAACAACCATCATCTCTATGACGTACAAATTGATCTAGCAAGTCTCTTGATGATTTGGGAAGACCACTTGCACCACAATCCTCTAGCATTTCATTAGTATGCAAAGTAGAACAAATGGGCCCTAATAATTCATGATGCATTGAAAACTCAACATGATATTTGCAACAACATGTATTTCGAATCTTAAGGGGTACACAATAAAATGGTTTCATGGATTCAAAAGACCTTTGTGATATTTTAAATGTTGGATGTGTCTCACAAAATTTTTAATACAACATTGTTTGACTTACCTCCACATAATGTTTAAGATGTGGAGTGCGGTCTCCATTTCCAACTCTCAACTTCAAGACATCCTTCACATTTGGTGACACTCTTGAGTTAGCATCCCAAAATTGTTGAATTTCATCCTTAACAACATCTGTTAGCTTCTTATCGAAACATGGAAGTCTCCCACCATAAGGCCATGTATCAATTTGAAGCGGATCATCAAGTCTTTCTCTTCTTGCAAGTGCTCTACCCAAAGTTTTACAGTCTATATTGAAGTCAACACAAGTTTTTCTCATCAAACGAGCCTTTCTCAACTAATGACTTACTAAGGAGGTTGTAATAACCCTTTGAGAAACTCTCTTATCTTTTTCTCTGCTAGTCTTCCCAATGCTATTGAGAGCATTGAAAATATTCTTCACAACAATGGCATTTCTCTCCATTTTCTTGTTCACACGAATCTTCAATTTCACAAGCATAGGTCTCATGTTTTGCATCTTTAACAACTGCACAAGAATTTGACATTGCTCAACCAATGTCTTGTTTCGAAAAAATTGATCATAAAGTCTTGAAGCCCACAACCTAATGGTTCTATGTGACCTCTTTCCTTTCCAATTATTCATAATGTTCTCCCCAATTTCAATTAACCATTTAGGTGTTCTTGAAAGGACCAAATTTGAAGATTGATTATCTTTATTGCAAGGGACTTCATTTCGCATATAATTTGGAGATGTATAACATTCATGTGGTTCTTGTGCAACATTTTTGTTCCCAAAGTCTACATTTTCAATCTCCATCTATGCATTTTCAAATTGAACATCTTCTTCACTTACAACTACATTTACGGGGTCACCTTGATTAATGTTTAACATACCTTCTCTCCTTCTTCAGTGATTTTCCTTATCTTTTTCCCTATATGCTTGAATTTCATCATCTATCAACTTCCTCTTGTGTTTAGCCTTTTGATGATTGCTGCTTCCCATGGTGAGACCACAAGTCGACAAAAATCAAACAATGGGCCCCAAATCACATTTTTCTTTTGCAACCCGTGAAAAAGGTATCAAATCCAGTGATTGTCTGGTCTGTGGGGATAGGGAATATTTTGGTCAAATATTACCTGACAAAAATTGGGTATCCGATTTCATATCAGGTACCCGATATTCTCAGGTTGATGAGAAAAGGGCGGGAGCAAATGAAAAAAATTTAAATTTTACATATATTGATGTATATAATAGATATAAATAAAAGATGCATATGATATATATAATGTATATTATATATATACTAACATATATATATATATATATATATATATATATATATATATATATATATATATATATATATATACTAATGTATTATATATACTAACATATATATATATATATATATATATATATATATATATATATATATATATATATATATATATATATATATATATATATATATATATATATACTAATGTATACTAATATATTATATATAATATTACAAATTTTAGAGAATCTCTTGCAGAAATATGGAAATTATAATCTTCCTCCTAGAGCATAAATTAATGAAGTTCTTTGTATCTTAGCAGAGGAAGCCGACTGGATTGTTGAAGCTTACAGTACTACATACAGAAATGTGGTATGTATTTTTGGACTAAATTTTTTTCTCATTTCTTTTAGGTCTTTAAAGGTGGTCAGCTAGATCTTTGTATTAAATGTGCCTTTTACAGGTGTCGTAAACCCTAGCTATGTAGAAATGGAGGCTTTGAAAAATAGTTCACTGGAGGCAGAGAGAGAGACTTCCTAGGGGTCATGAGGAATCCCTAGGGGTCCTAACATGTGATAAGGCATACTAGGACCCCTAGGGAGTCCCCGTGACCCTTTTTGACACATTGGAATGCTCAAGTGTGTCTTAAAGGGTCTTAGGACCCCTTAAGACACACTTGAGCATTCCAATGTGTCAAAAGGGGTCAGGAGGACTCCCTAGGGGTTCTAACACATGATAGGGCATACTAGGACCCCTAGGGAGTCCCCGTGACCCCTTTTGAGACATTGGAATGCTCAAGTGTGTCTTAAGGGATCCTAAGACACCTTGAGACACACTTGAGCATTCCAATGTCTCAAAAGGGGTCATGGGGACTCCCTAGGGGTCCTAATGCATGATAAGGTGTACTAGGACCCCTACACCTTATCATGTGTTAGGACCCCTAGGGAGTCCACGTGACCCCTTTTGACACATTGGAATGCTCAAGTGTGTCTCAAGGTGTCTTAGGACCCCTTAAGACACACTTGAGCATTTCAATGTCTCAAAAGGGGTCATGGGGACTCCCTAGGGGTCCTAGTATGTCTTATCATGTGTTAGGACCCGTAGGGACTCCCCATGACCCCTTTTGACACATTGGAATGCTCAAGTTTGTCTTAAGGTGTCTTAGGACCCCATAGGACCCCTTAAGACACACTTGAGAGTTCCAATGTGTCAAAAGGGGTCACGGGGACTCCCTAGGGGTCCTAGTACGCCTTATCACACGTTAGGACTCCTAAGGAGTCTCCATTGTATGCACCCTGAAATGGTCGCTTAGACTTTGCGCCCCTATTCAGCAATTTGTCAAATCTCGGAATCAATATTTTCAAATATCAACAATATCAATTGTATCAATTTCCTTGATCAAATTATAATCAATTCAGTATTTCCTAAGGTCTGAGCCTTATTTAATTTAAAAGGGAAAAAAATAAAAATCTCATTTAATTAAGAGAACATGCTCCCTTTTAATTAATTAAAAATCTCTTCTAATTAAATAACAAAATCACTTTATCGTAAGCATTTATTTAATTAAAATGAATTTCCTCCTCTTTTATTTAAATAAAAAATCTCTTCTTTTCCTCTTATCATAAGTTGCACAAATAAAACATTATTCTTATTTTATAAAAAGAGAAAAAGTACTTTTTGTCTCATATGGACACTAAAGTCAACTCTTATTTTTCTATTGGAGGATATTTGTGCACAAGGACCAAGCTTCTATTTTTCTCCATCGTTGATTAAGTCTTTTGCCTCTTAATCTCGATCATCCATTGATTCTCATTCTCTATAAAAGAAGAGCTCTCTTCTTCATTTTTCATACACTTGAATTTTATGCTATTGTTATGCTATAGGTTTTCTAAGTCATCTTGAAGCTTTTGGAGACATTCTTGCATCAAGTTTTGAAGATTTGGAGCATCATTGGCATTCATCTTGCATCTACATCACATCCTAGCTTGCATCATAGTTGAATCATCATGGTATCATTTCCTTTCATGTTTTAGATTAATCTCACATAGTTTAATTAGAGGGTTTGTAACTCTTTCATTTCCATTTTCATAGCCTAATTTGCATACTTGCATGCTCATCTTAGATTAATTTTGCATTGCATTGCATTCATTTAGATTTCATTGGAGATATTGGCATTGTTTCCCTTGTCTTTCATTTGGAATCTCTCATTGTGTGGTTGACTAGCAAGGTCATATACTTCATAGCTCTAACTGAGAGCAAATCCATAATCTTGCCACTCCATGTATAGAGAGCTATGGATCGATTTGTGAGGGCTCATTCTTGAGTTTCTTTGCATGTAAGGATTCATAGAAGTGTGGTCACATTTTCACTATACATTTTTTGGTGCCCACCATGTGGCAACCCACCTCTTGCATGTTGGTTTTGATTATTTTTGGAGCTAACTCTTATGCAGATTTCTTTGGAGATGGAAAACCTTAGATTTGAAATATTTGATCATATCTCCCTAATGGCTTGGTTTTTTGGTCTGAAAATTTTTTGGCAAGTTGGTGACATATCAGAGAAGCTCCAATAAAAAATATAGAATTTTTTGAGGTATTTTTGATTTTTTATAAATTTTTCTTGATTTTTCATAAAAAAATTAATTTTCAGCTTAAATTAGCATTTTTTTGGAAATTTTTACATTTTCTGAAATTTCTTCAAATTCTACATGGGGTCTATTCATTGTGTTTTTAATTTAGAGGTCATATCATAGCTCATTTGGTCAATTTATAAAAACTAGTCTGTTTTGAGAAAATGGCTCTCTAGGGCACAAATTAAAAGATCTTGTTGAAATTTTTACATTTTTGGAAAGCTCTCTATTTTTTGATATAGGTCATTTTTCTACATTTTGGGTTTAGGGTCCGAATTCATGTGGTATAAGTCCAATCTTGTTGACAAGGTCAAAAAATCAAAATTAAAAAAAGGGGTATTTGATGATTAGCATGCACTTATTTTTCATTCTTCAATGCATGATATGAGTTATCATTTGGATTATTTTCTGGTTATTATTTCTTCTAACAATTGATTTCCATATTTAACCATCTTAGGGTTTGCATAAGTTGAATATACATTGCATATCTTATTTGCTTGTTTTCTTGTGTTGTTCATTTGAAGGTTCATAGCTTGCTTTCATGGAAAATACTTAAAACAAACAAAAAAAGGTAAAATCTACTAAGAGCATTGCGTTGGACTTGAGGTATTTTGTTACATCTCCACAACATTTATATTTTGGGATTAAAAATGAATCTCTCATGTGCTTGGCTTGAGTGTTTACATGCTTTCATAGAACACATTTCAATTGATGATCTTAATGGGAAATGAATGAACATGGATTTTCTTTCATATAAGTTTGTGTAAGTGAATGCTTGTATTTAAACCTTAAGTAATTCTTGGTTCCAATATCAAATATTTCATTGAGTGATTGAGGGCATGGATTCATTCCTTGTTTACATAGGGAGTTAAATGCACCACTTTGTGGACTCACTCTATGTTTGCTTGGAAAGTTAAATATTCCATTGATTCAACCCTTTGTCATTTGTGAGTAGTATTGATAAGCAACTTTAGATTACTTTTGATTGATCTTGTTAGCTAAATTGGGTATTAGACTCACTTATTTCTAATTGCCCCTCA
The DNA here is from genome assembly GCA_027943335.1 of Chamaecyparis obtusa. Taxonomy (NCBI): domain Eukaryota; kingdom Viridiplantae; phylum Streptophyta; class Pinopsida; order Cupressales; family Cupressaceae; genus Chamaecyparis; species Chamaecyparis obtusa. The sequence continues at coordinate 530,309 of BSBK01003507.1, read as the reverse complement.
TTACCACCCTTTGGATGCAAGGTCAACATTCATACATAGGGGAGGGGTCTACTTGAAAAGAGCGTTAAGTGTTCCACAAAGTTTCTCATTAGTTTTCTAAGGTGTGGACTCACTTTGAGTTTGTGTGAGGAGTTAAATATTCTACTTTTTGACTCGCTTCACATTCACTTGAAGAGTTAAATATTTCACTTTTGGACTCACTTCACATTTACTTGAAGAGTTAAGTGTTCCGCCTTTAGTGCTTTAAATACTTTTGATAGTGAATTACTTAATTTTATTTTTAGAAGGCCTACTTGGGGACACACCACCTCAAGGGATGACCTTAACTCCCATGTTCCAGTGAAGTATAAATAGAGAGTGGTGAATTGAAAGACACCTCTCTTGGGAATTGAGTTTGATATCACTCTTGGCTAAGCCTCAAAGAACTTTATACCTTTGAGAAGTGAAGGAGGAGATTTGGGTTACCGTCTCCCCCCAGCTATGTGATTTTGAATTCTTCTCATCTATAGATTTGGGCCTCACGTACCTTGCGTATATCGAGGACTCCTCTTAGAAAGTCATGTGTATCCTTGTAGATAGCTTGTTAAGGTGTTGTTGTGCTCTATGTTCCTGCTAAAACATTTTCAAGAACATACACAAGTAGAGTCTTTAGGGAAAAGAATATTAAGTCACTATCTATGTTCATGCACAAGGTTGCTTTGTCCCTTGCCCATTGCTTGAAGACTGTTTGCTTAAATTCTTTGATTGTTGTTCTATGTGCTTGATCATCATTGCGAAATATTTTGAAAGATCTAATTGGAATACTGAAACTGAGTTCCATCTTAGTGGGTTCTCCTTAGAAGCTTGGTCTTCCTTGGTTAGTCTAGATCTCAGATCCTAGGTGTTGTCATGTTGCTCAACATCTCAATGAATGTTATGGTATCAATTGCATAAGATGAATCTTAGTCTTCTTCTTTCTTCTCCATTTCCCATGTTCTTCTGAAGTCTTCTATTCCCATAGGAAATTCTTCTTCTTCTTCTTCTTGATTCTTTTCCTCTTATTATCTAGTCTATTTTCTTCTATTTTATCTCTTCTGTTACTCCTATGCTTGGTTCTTCTTCTTCTAGAACCATGAATCTCAAATATCTGGTTTTGGAACCTTTATTAAGAATAGATGATCTTGAGCTCATTGATGTATTCAAAAAGTGTTTTTCCTCCAAAATTCTCATGAGTGACAAATTTATGACAAAAATAAAAGAAAAATCGATTAAATCAAACACCTTTTCTAGAATCATACTCATGATCTCATCCAAATATTCTTCATCTTCTAAATCTTCTCATCATTCCTCACATTCTAAATCTTATCACGATTCTTCTAAACATTATTCACAATCTTCATCTTCTAAATCTTATCACGATTCTTCTAAACATTATTCACATTCTTCATCTTCCAAATCTTATCATGACTCTTCTAAACATTATTTGAATTCCTCATTATCCAAGTCCTCTTCCTACACTAAGTCTTCAATTTCCTCTTCTTCGCAATCTCATTCTTCTTCTACTTCTTCAAAGAGTCTTATTTCTCTTCACAAGACATACCATAACGAGCAACGTGATAGTCTTTGTGATACCTCTTCTACGAAGAGTGACACACCCACCTTTGATGACTATCATGACTATAACGATAGAAAATATAGCCATACCTATGATGCTTCTATTCCTAAGAGTCCTCCTTGCCATGTCCTTGTGCTTATTGGAAATGGGTCCTCATATTAGAAAGATCGTGATGGTGATCCGTATGATTTAGATTTTGAAAGAAACTTTGATAAGTTTTGTGAACAATACCTTGATTATAATCCAGCTACTACTGTTGAGGAATATAAAATGCACCGTACTGATTTGAAACATAAATATTATAAGAATCCTTCCTCTAAGAACATTCATGCTGAAAATAAAGATGACACTCTCAAGCAAGATCATGTTAATAATGAACCTTTGTCTTGTGATGGTTCCCTTCCATCCCCTACTTCCTCCAATACTCATACATTTCCTAAAGCTTCTGAGTCTTCCAAATTTGTCACAAATCCTTCATCCAACAAAGATCCTAAGGCTTTTCATGCGGTTCCCTATAGTTATCCTCAAGGGCTACCTCTTAAAGATACTCAAGCTAACCTTCACTTGGCTGCAAATACTTTCAATAATGTCAAACTTAAAGAGCCTAAGCCTTTATGCGCTATAATGCCTACTTCAGCTAGTCCTTCACCATCTTTTCCAAAGTCTTCCATACAACTCCAACATGCTTCCTTGTCCTTAGAAGTGGCTCCATGTCAAGAGGATTTCAAAGATGATAAAGAAAAGAACATAAAGAAAGATCAAGATCAAGGACCCTCCATGTCATCCAATTCTTTTCATGATGTCTCTCCTTCATTCCATGGTTATTTTGATCCTTTACACCCTTTCTCATTCATTCCACCCTGTCTAAAATCTTCTCCTAAGCAGGATCAAGCTACTCCTCACACCGTTGAGCTGATTGATAATCAAAATAACCTTACCCCACTTGTGATTTCCAAAGATGATACTTCCATTGAGGTTATTGAAAATGATGTTGTTACTTCTGATGTTAAGCCTATTGAAAATCAAAAGAAAAATGACGCGCTTATGCTATCCAAAGATCCTTGTCAAGATCAAAGTCTTTCATCTTCTTGTTCTACCACTCCATGTTCACTTCCACTTTCTACTCTTCCTAAGTCTTTGCAAGCTTTGAACGATCATGTCAATGAAGGTTCTCCTATTCAAGATGTGTGCAATCTTATTGAAAATCTTAATGCTCACTCTGAAGATGCTGATATCCTTGGTTGTCATATAGATGCTGATGAGCTTATTGATTATCCTTTTGCATCTTCCACATCCATCCTTGGACTTCCTCCACCAATACCAAAAGCTTCATGTCTTCCTTCCATCTTGGGCCCTTATGTCCCTTCACTTTCCCCTCCTAACGCTCCTAATTCTTCATCCATCTTGGGTCCTTACGTCCCTCCATTTCCTATCTTTCCTCAAGATCAGCATAGATACATACCCTTGAATCCTTTTCATCCACCTACCCATCTAAACTAGTCATATCTTCCTTCTTCTTCCACAAGTCCCAAGTCTTTTGGAAGTAACTTGAATGTTCAATACAAGAAAAAGAAGTAATAAAAGAATCCATAAAAAAAAAAGATCACCATGTCTCCTCTAATCGACATGGGGGCATAAAGTCAAAAGAGATATCTAAGAAGAAAACTACAAGACAATTATGGGTTCCAAAATCTATCATTGAAGATATTCTCTCTAAATCATAAAAAATAAATGAAAAGTCTAAGGCTATATGGATTCCAAAATCTCTCTTGAAAGAGTCTAGTGTTGAGAAATAAGTGAAGTTGACATTCAAGATTCCAAAGGCTTCCACTTCATCTTCTTCCAAAAATATTCTTCCATTCCATGTGCCTAAACCGCAACCTCTGCTATCCATTCACCATATTCCTTCATCTATTCTTTCATTCATGATTCCTCTAGCCTCTCACCACCCTTCAAGGTGTGTGTTGATGTTGATCTTGCCTTCCTCTCTAGCTACCCTTTCACAATCCTTCCATTCATTATCCTTCTACCTTCTATCATTTTTTCTCATTTGTCTATTCCTCCTATCTTCCAGCCTCACTCGCTTTACATAAAACCTTATCCTCCATTTTATCCTCCATCTCCCTTTCCCTATTAGCATCTTTGAGCATATCATTTTGAATCCTTGGCATATCATGATTTTATCCTTTCAAGGAGAATTATCTAAAAAGTTTGCCTTCTTCCAAAAAATAGAAAAATTAAAAAAAATAGAAAACTGAAAAAAATGAAAAAAAAATGAAAAAATTAAAAATGTGCCTTGGTGAAAACTTGGAAATAGGCGCCTTGGTAGCAAAATTAAAACGAAATAAATTCATCCTATGGTGAAAACCACTCTCTTGTGGCACCTTGGATAAGTACCATGATGAAAACCTGGTAATCAGGTATCATGCGTAGTTCTTCTACATATTTCATCAATTCCATCTTATCTCTTTGATCTTGACAATGTTGACCTATACTCGAACATTTGGCTATCTTTTGAGCTATCTTATGATGATCTTGCTTTCATTCCTTTCATGTTTAGCCTTCACTTTCATTTTCCTCCATTCATTCTATCCTTCCTCTATCATTTTCCCCTTTGGTCTTGATCTAATTAAAAAGAGTAAAACATGATGCTATGAAACCTCTTGACATGTCTACTCCTTTGGATTGCATCCTTTCCTTCTTTTGCATTACACTTTTGAGGCTTATCCTATGCTGGTCTTTCATTTCTTGTCCAAATATGCTTTACATGACAATTTTTCCCTAGCTTGGGTGCTCTTGAGGAGTTTTCCCTTGAGGATTTCCTCCCTTCATTCTCCTTCATTCTCTTGTCTTCCATCTCATTCACTAGCTTGCTCATCCATCTTGTCCCTCACCTAGCCACATTTTGGAACTACACGATGTGATCTTGCTCATGAGATCGATGCTCATTTCTGTCTGGGGGCATCCTTTGTACATATTTTATGATCCTAAAAAAAATACCAAAAAAATTGATATATGCTGCTGAAAAAATCCTAAAAAGCATAAAAAGTCCTAAAAAAATACAAAAAAATCAAAAAATTCAAAATTTCAAAAAAAATAAAATTGAAAAAGTGCCTTGGTGAAAACTTGGAAATAGGCGCCTTGATAGCAAAAATACAAAAAAATTGAAAAATAAAAAAATCTCCAAGTGGTGAAAACCTGGAAACAGGCGCTACTTGAGGCCTTTGCACTCCTATTTGTTAGCATGTGTCCTTGACACTGAGCCTTTCTCCATCATGTCTTGACCTTATTTGGCGTAGTCTGGAATTAGTCTTTATCTTTGTCTAGGGGGCATAACTATTAGCATAGGTCCTTTGGGTGCGTTTGTCTCTTGGGGCATTTCACAACAGGTGTTTTTCAACACCATCTCAAATAGTGTTTTTCAACACTACCCTTGCATCAGGTGTTTCTTAACACTTATCAGATGTCTTACCCAATAGTCTAGTATGATGCGATATTTCTCATTGGCAGATGTGATAACTAGAGTCTGACTCTATGACTAACACACACGCACTTAAAAAATCAATTCATTTGAGATATGTTGACTTTATTTTTCTTTGTGTGTTGTTTATGAGGATTTCTTTGATGAGTGGTCTCTCCCTGAGAAGTTTTCAATGATGCATAGCTAGAAGACTGAGGGTATGAGAACATGTTTTCTTTCTTTATCTGCTTGTGGGTATATTTTGTTGATCATAACTAACATGAGCATTTATGCTGGTCCTACTTGACACTAGGGATTGACAAGGTATTATCCTTGACTGTTTTGCGAGTGCATGCTTCTAGTTATCCTGACTTTCATGTGTCTTGATACAAGCATAATCTCACCATATCAAACTTAGGTAATCTCATTGCATTAGTCATCTTGACCTCCATGTCTTTGATGCCTAGGTGGGATTTTCACATTTCTATCTGATAAAAATCATATTCATATCCACATAGTTATGCTAGTGTGCATTGTATGATCTTAGGATGCTACCAATAATGCTCAATGATGATAATTATATGTCTATAGGCATTGTGACCTTTCAAGTCAACCACTTTCATAGTATCTTGCATTCATAGGTTCATCATAGTTTAGTTTCTGCATCTTGCATATGGAGATAGCTCTTCTTTTTATCATCTACGGACTAGTTGGTCAACTGTGCTCATTTTCTGATTCTTCTTGATCATATCTTTCATTTCTGGTCTTTCATATCATGTCATTTTCTATTCATTTTAGGATTGAAACCAAAATCCACGTTCACCTTGATCATCAAACTCACATTTCATTCTCTTTTGTACAGTTGACTGACCTTTTGAGGCATAATTCTTCGATCTTTGATGGAATTTCTTTCTTTTCATGTCTTTCAAACTTCTAGTCTTCCATTCACCCCACTTCTTTTCTTCTAATTCATCACTGGGGCATATTTTCACTGCCTAATGGTTATCTTGTTATCATTTATCTTCGATTGTGATTTCATTATGATTTGATCAACTCTTTATCAGTTTGTTGTTCCTCTCTACCTGATTTCAATTTTGATTCTGAGTGGGCAGTACCTATTGGATTTTAATCATTGATTCCTTGATTTTCTTGATTCAACTATCTTTTTGTGAGCTTTCGCTCAAGCTTGAGATTCTTATCTCTTCTTTTGGATATGATCCTAAATCAACCTCATGTCCAGAATCCTTTGTTTGTGTTGTTTCTAGATGTGATCCTGAATTGACCTCATATCCGAGTTGTTTTGTGATCCCAAATCAATCTCACATTAGTCAAAGAGGGGCAAATGTATGCACCCTAAAATGGTCGCCTAGACTTTGGGCCCCCATTCAGTAATTTGTCAAATCTCTGAATCAATATTTTCAAATATCAACAATATCAATTATATCAATTTCCTTGATCAAATCATAATCAATTCAGTATTTCCTAAGGTTTGAGCCTTATTTAATTTAAAAGGGAAAAAAATAAAAATCTTATTTAATTAATAGAATATGCTCCATTTTAATTAATTAATAAATCTCTTTTAATTAATTAAAAATATCTTTTAATTAAATAATAAAATCACTTTATCCTAAGCCTTTACTTAATTAAAAAGAATTTCCTCCCCTTTTATTTAAATAAAAAATCTCCACTTTTCCTCTTATCTTAAGTTGCACAAATAAAGCATTATTCTTATTTTATAAAAAGAGAAAAAGTACTTTTTGTCTCATATGGACAGTAAAGTCAACTCCTATTTTCCTATTGGAGGATATTTGTGCACAAGGATCAAGCTTCTATTTTTCTCCATCGTTGATTAAGTCGTTTGCCTCTTAATCTTGATCATCCATTGATTCTCATTCTCTATAAAAGAAGAGCTCTCTTCTTCATTTTGCATACACTTGAATTTTATGCTATTGTTATGCTACAGGTTTTCTAAGTCATCTTGAAGCTTTTGGAGATATTCTTGCATCAAGTTTTGAAGATTTGGAGCATCATTGGAATTCATCTTGCATCTACATCACATCCTAGCTAGCATCATAGTTGAATCATCATGGTATCATTTCCTTTCATGTTTTAGATTAATCTCACATAGTTTAATTAGAGGGTTTGTAAATTTTTCATTTCCATTTTCATAGCCTAATTTGCATGCTTATCTTAGATTAATTTTGCATTGCATTGCATTCATTTGGATTTCATTGGAGATATTGGCATTGTTTCCCTTGTCTTTCATTTTGAATCTCTCATTGTGTGGTTGACTAGAAAGGTCATATGCTTCATAGCTCTAACTGAGAGCAAATCTATAATCTTGCAACTCCATATATAGAGAGCTAGGGATTGATTTGTGAGTACTCATTCTTTAGTTTTCTTGCTTGTAATGATTCATAGAAGTATGACAACATTTTATCACACACCCGTGACCACTTATCACACATTAGAATGCTCAAGTGTGTCTCAAGGGGTCTTAGGACCCCTTAAGACACACTTTAGCATTCCAATGTCTCAAAAGGGGTCACGGGGACTCCCTAGGGGTCCTAATTTTCCTTATCATGCGTTAGGACCCCTAGAGAGTCCCCATGACCCCTTTTGAAACATTGAAATGCTCATCTATGTCTTAAGGGGTCTTAGCACCCCGTAGGATGCATTAAGACACACTTGACCATTCTAATGTGTCAAAAGGGGTCACGGGGACTCTCTAGGGGTCCTAGTATGCCTTATCATGCCTTATCAAGGGGTCCTAGTACCCCTTGAGACACACTTAAGCATTTCAATGCATCACAAGGGATCACGGGGACTCCCTAGGGGTCCTAGTATGCCTTATCATGTGTTATAACCCCTAGGGAGTCCTCATGACTGCTTTTGACACACTGGAACACTCAAGTGTGTCTCAAGGGGTCTCAATGGGTCCTATGACTCTTTGAGACACACTTGAGTGTTCCAATGTGTCAAAAGGGGTCACAAGGACTTGCAAGGGGTCCTAGTATGCCTTATCACATGTTAGGACCCCTAGGGAGTCCATGTGACCCCTTTTGACACATTGGAACACTCAAGTGTGTCTCAATGGGTCCTAAGACCCCTTGAGACACACTTGAGCTTTCCAATGTGTCAAAAGGGGTCACAGAGACTCCCTAGGGGTCCTAGTATGCCTTATCAAGTGTTAGGACCCTTAAGGAGTCTCCGTGACACCTTTTGACACACTGGAATGCTCAAGTGTGTCTCAAAGAGTCGTAGGACCCATGGAGACACACTTAAGTATTCTAATGTGTTAAAAGTGGTCACGAGGACTCCCTAGGGGTCCTAACATGTGGTAAGGTGTACTAGGACCCCTAGGGAGTCCCCGTGACCCCTTTTGACACATTGGAACACTCAAGTGTGTCTTAAGGGGTCATACGACCCCTTGAGACACACTTGAGCCTTCCAATGTGTGAGAAGGGGTCACATGGACTCGCTAGGGGTCCTTATGCCTGGTAAGGCATACTAGGACCCCTAGGGAGTCCCCGTGATCCCTTTTGACATATTGGAATGCTCAAGTGTGTCTCAATAAGTCTTAAGACCCCTTGAGACACACTTGAGAATTCCAATGTTTCAGAAGGGGTCATGGGGACTCCCTAGGGGTCCTAACATGTGATAAGGGGTACTAGGACCCCTAGGGAGTCCTTGTGACCCCTTTTGACATATTTAAATGCTCAAGTGTTTTAGAAGGGGTCTTGGGACCCCTTGAGACACACTTGAGCATTCCAATGTGTCGAAAGGGGACACGGGGACTCCCTAGGGGTCGTAACGCATGATAAAGGGTACTATGACCCCTAGGGAGTCCCCATGACCCCTTTTAACACATTTTAATGCTCAAGTGTGTCTCAAGGGGTCCTAGAGACACTTGAGCATTCTAATTTGTCAAAAGGGGTCATGGGGACTCCCTAGCGGTCCTAACGTGTGATAAGGGGTACTAGGACCCCTAGGGAGTCCCTGTGACAACTTTTGACATGTTGGATTGGTCAAGTGTGTCTCAAGGGGTCCTGCGACCCCATAAGACACACTTTAGGCATCTGATGTGTTAGTAGGGAGTCCTCGTGACCTGTTTTGACACATTGTAATGCTGAAGTGTGTCTCAATGTGTCCTGGGACCTCTTGAGACAACACTTGAGCATTCTAATGTGTCGAAAGGGATCATGGGGATTCCCTTGCGACACACTTGAGTGATACAATCTGTGAACTATGACCCCTAGGGAGTCCCCGTGAACCCTTTTAACACATTGTAATGCTCAAGTGTGTCTCAAGGGGTCCTAGAGACACACTTGAGCATTCCAATGTGTCAAAAGGGGTCACGGGGACTCCCTAGGGGTCCTAACACGTGATAAGGTACCCCTTTAGACACACTTGAGCCTTCCAATGTGTCAAAAGGGGTTACGAGGACTCCCTAGGGGTCCTAGTACATATTACCATGCGTTAGGACCCCTAGGGAGTCCACGTGACCCATTTTGACACATTAGAATGCTCAACTATGTCTTAGTTTGGTCACTTATCATGCATTAGGACCCATAGGGAGTTCCCTTGACCCCTTTTCACACATTGGAATACTCAAGTGTGTCTCTACGACCTCTTGAGACACATGAGCATTCCAATGTGTCAAAAGGAGTCACGTGGACTCCCTAGGGGTCCTAGTATGTGTTATCACATGTTAGGACCCCTAGGGAGTCCCCATGACCCCTTTTGACACATTGGAATGCTCAAGTGTGGCTCAAGGGGTCCTAGGACCCCTTGAGACACACTTGAGCATTCCAATCTATCAAAAGGGGTCACAGGGACTCCCTAGGGGTCCTAGTTACCCTTCTCATGCATTAGGACCCCTAGGGAGTCTCCGTGACCCATTTGGATAGGTTGGAATGCTCAAGTGTGTCTCAAGGGGTCCTAAGACACCTTGAGACACACTTGAGTGTTCCAATGTGTCAAAAGGGGTTGCGGGGACTCCCTAGGGGTCCTAGTATGCCTTAAAATGTGTTAGGACCCTTAGGGAGTCCCTATGACCCCTTTTGACACATTGGAATGCTCAAGTGTATCTCAAGGGGTCCTAAGACACCTTGAGACACACTTGAGCATTCCAATGTATCAAAAAGGGTCATAGGGACTCACTAGGGGTCCTAGTATGCCTTACAACACATAAGGACCCCTAGGGAGTCCCCGTGACCACTTTTGACACATTGGAATGCTCAAATGTGTCTTAAGGGGTCCTAGGACCCCGTGAGACACACTTGAGCATTCCAATGTGTCAAAAGGGGTCACGGGGACTCCCTAGGCATCCTCACGTGTGATAAGGGGTACTAGGACCCCTAGGGATTCCTCCTGACCCCTTTTGACACATTGGAAAGCTCATGTGTGTCTAAAGGTGTCCTAGGACCCCTTGAGACACACATGAGCATTCCAATGTGTGAAAAGGGGTTATGGTGACTCTTTAGGGGTCCTAACACATGATAACGGGTACTAGGACCCCTAGGGAGTCCCTGTCACCCTTTTTGACACATTGGAACACTCAAGTGTGTCTTAAGGGCTCTGAAGACCCCTTGAGGCACACTTGAGCATTCTAATGTGTTAAAAAGGGTCACGGGGACTCTCTAGGGGTCCTAATGCAGGGTAAGGGGTACTAGGACCCCTAGGGAGTCCCCATGACAGCTTTTGATACATTGAAATCCTCAAGTGTGTCTCAAGGGGTCCTGGGACCCCTTGAGACACACTTGAGTGTTACAATGTGTCAAAAAAAGTCACGGGGACTACCTAGGGGTCCTAACATGTGATAAGTGGTACGAGGACCCCTAGGGAGTCCCTGTGACCCCTTTTGAAACATTGGAACACTCAAGTGTGTCTCAAGGGGTCCTAGGACCCCTTGAGACACACTTGAGCTTTCCAATGTGTCAAAAGGGATCATGGGGACTCCCTAGGGGTCCTAACATGTGATAAGGGGTACTAGTAACCCTAGGGAGTCTCCATGACCCCTTTTGACACATTCAAATGCTCAAGTGTGTCTCAAGGGGTCCTAGGACCCCTTGAGACACACTTGAGCATTAGAATGTGTCAAAAGCAGTCACGGTGACTCTCTAGGGATCCTAACGTGTGATAAGGGGAACTAGGACCCTTAGGGAGTCATCGTCACCCCTTTTGACACATTGGAATGCTCAAGTGTGTCTCAAGGGGCCCTATAGACACACTTGAGCATTCTAATGTGTCGAAAGTGGTCACAGCTACTCCCTAGGGGTCCTAACGAGTGATAAGGGACAACTTGAGACACACTTGAGCCTTCTGATGTGTCCAAAGGAGTCATGGGGACTCGCTAGGGGTCCTAACACATGATAAGGGGTACTAGGACCCCTAGGACTCCTTGAGACACACTTGAGCATTCCAATGTGTCAAAAGGGGACACGGGGACTCCCTAGGTGTCCTAATGCATGATAAGGTGTACTAGGACCCCTAGGGAGTCCCTGTGACCCCTTTTGACACATTGGAACACTTAAGTGTGTCTCAATGGGTCCTAAGAACCCTTGAGACACACTTGACCATTCCAATGTGTCAAAAGGGGTCATGGGGACTCCCTAGGGGTCCTAGTATGCCTTATCACATGATAAGACCCGTAGGGAGTCCCCGTGACCCCTTTTGACACATTGGAATGCTCAAGTGTGTCTCAAGGAGTCGTAGGACCCATTGAGACACATTTGAGCATTCTAATGTGTCAAAAGTGGTCATGGGGACTCCCTAGGTGTCCTAACATGTGGTAAGGTGTACTAGGATCCCTAAGGAGTCCTCGTGACCCCTTTTGACACATTGGAACATTCGAATGTGTTTCAAGGGGTCCTATGACCCCTGGAGACACACTTGAGCATTCCAATATGTCAAAAGGGGTCGTAGAGACTCCATGGGGGTCCTTATGCATGGTAAGATGTACTAGGACCCCTAGGGAGTCCCTGTGACCCCTTGAGACACAATTGAGCATTCGACTATGTTAAAAGGGGTCACAGGGACTCCCTAGGGGTCCTAACATGTGGTAAGGCGTACTAGGACCCCTAGGGAGTCCCCGTGACCCCTTTTGACACATTGGATTGCTCAAGTGTGTCTAAAGGTGTCTTAGGACCTCTCGAGACACACTTGAGCATTCCAATGTGTCAAAAGAGGTCACGGGGACTCCCTAAACACAATCAAACATCTTTTACATTGCTTACAGACATCCTTCCTAATTGAACCAAAAGAATCTGTGCTTCACTCAGAGGCTTTTAACCTGATCCTGGATCAAGGCTGAGAGACAAAACACATACACCAGCAACCTAATGCAATGAGTCAGAAAACTCAGAATTCATCAAGAACAATTGAAGGAGAGATCCAAGAATGAGTAACTGTATTAAGTATATGGGTTCAAATCCCTGTATTACAAACTGATTCAGTGATACCATAGACAATATGCAAAGGATATAGAAGTTTTCTTCCTAATACTGATATAGAAAGCAAAAATGGTTACAACCTGGACTAGAGATACACACTTGCCTTTCAGCCTCCTGTGTCAAGAAAATACAGCCAGTCCTTTTCAAAATGGTTACAAAATTCCCTTTATAGAATCAGGGATGCCAAAAATATCAATTAGGGCACCTTTTAGGGCAACACTAATAACCCTAAAACTTTCAAAAATATCTCAGAAAAGATCTCAAGAAAATCTGATTGCAAAATACATTCCGGAAACTTTCACAAAAAATTTGCAATCCCTTACCTAAACAGGATCCGGATGATACAAACCATTACTGCTCTCACCAACCATCTTAGAACAAAAAATAAACATCATTACTGCGTTCCTCGTTCCGAGATGATTCCGACGATATATAATATCGATGTATTTGGCCAAAAAATAAGCTCAGGGCATCAATTTTCGTGAGTAGCCTGTGTTAATTAAATTTTTTGAATTTTTAAATAATCAAACTTTTACAAATTCGAAATTGAACTTTATGTAGACATTTGAATTTGAAAATGGGCCCACATGCCACTTGTCACATTCTGACTAGTTCACAAATCCACCTTATCTGCCACGTCATACCTGTCAGCACACCCGTGCCATTTGTCACTCCGTAATTTGTTGACCTCGCTGACTGTGCATCACCCGACAGCTCACCTCAGGACACGTGTCAGAATCTCGTTAATCTACCATTTTAACTAGTGAGCAACTTCGCTTCACGCTTTAGCGATGACAGTCAGATTGGCATGCATCTCGAGACGACCGACCATCTACTCCTTCCTCTGTCTTGTCAGCACCATGTCATCTCCCCTGCCACGTGTCATGTTCTGGTTGGTCCACGGATCCAACTGGGCATCCAACCGCAACATCTTACCAAGTCACCATCGTGCCACATGGCACGATCTCGCTGCACCGCGGACACTAACCGGCGAGCTACTTTCCTTGGCGCCTTAGTGACCGTTGTTGATTTTGCATAGATCCCAAGGTGCGAACAGACTGCATACTCAAACATTTTACCAAAATATACCTTACCTGGGTGCATCGGGCCCATGTTCCATGTCAGCATCATCCTCGGGCCCCGCGCATGTGAGGGAGCCCACAAAGCCTCCTTTTTGCTTACTTTACAATGCTAACTTAGTGTTTTTTCTTATAAACACTTCATTGTGAAGCCCCAGCGTCAATGTGGGACAAGTCTCTCAACACAAAAACCTCTGAAACTCCATCTTTCTCTGTGCAAACCCTCCCTCAAACTCTGGGCATTTATTACATGCCGAAAACTTCTTTCTAATGTGCTGGGTGTTTTCTTTTATTGCTGGACATTTTTTGCTTGCTGGGTCATTTTTACATGCTGGGCCTGTGTATTTGGATGTTGGGCATGTTTTTTGATTGCTGGGCATTGATTTAAATGTGTTGGGACTATCTTTGATTTAACGCTGAATCCCCCTTATGTGCCAAAGTCTTTCTTTATTTTAAATGCTACCTCTCAAATGTTTAGTCTTCCTTTGAAATGTTGAAACATAGCCATATCATTCAAACAAAAAGACTTTGACCACGCCAACTCTACTCCTTTCCTGAGAAGCAGCACTGGGGACATGAAGCATGAGGTCGGGTCCAAAAGTGGGCCCGGCTAAAAAATTTACGTTCCCATTCAAAATTCACCCATCACACTCTCAAGCAAAAATTTCACGAACTGGGGATCGATCGAAAGCACTTGAAACACAATCCGGATCAACCGGCAAACTTTGCCCGAACACTGCAAATGGCAATTTTGACCGACCTAGAAAACAAGTCAAAACACCTTTTCGGGTCCTGCCAATTTGCACACTTGAAATTTGTAGTTCATCCTTCAACCCTACAAAAATTTAGATTTTTCCTCCACCGAGGCATAAGGAATTTTAATCGTGCAAAATGATTAAAATACTTCAGGATAAAATCCGGCTAGGCGTATATTTTGGCAAAAAATGAAATGACGCTTGGGGGCTTGAAAATTTGACCAATGCTAGACCAATATTCATTATAAACAATGCAACTGACAGCACTGAGTTTTGACATTCCGACACAAAGATATAACAATTTGAAATTGACAATCCGCAGAGGTGGGACAGGACATAGTTGACGACAAATATTTTAATCGTTTTGATTGAATTTGATTGGTAGGCAGATGGATTGGCAGAGGTCTGAAACTTTGGCCACATGAAGTATCTGACAAATGCAACAAAGTGCAAAAGGAATTTCGTCAATAGGTGCAACGAGCCACAAATGGCAGGAGGTCAAAGTCATACATTTAGTTTAAAAAACATAGTGAAACTTGCAAACTTCTATGAATGGCTCTGGGAAATAGCGTTGCACTTATGGCAAATGGATTCGTCAAGAGTTGAAACTCCTGTCGGGACAAGTGTTTGCAACATGCTTCATGACACAAAAGGAATCAAGGTCACAGGACTCTCTGGCTGAAAGTTATAAGGGGTCAAACAGGGCGACAAATCACTGTCGGCAGAACACAACACACAACTTGCAAAAGTTGCAAATGGAAACACCTTTGAAAACCCATCAAACAGAATGGTACAAGGGTCAAATTTGGAGCATAAGAAGTACTTCATGCCTACAATGCAACGGAGAAAACCATCTGATCAGGAGTGCAACTAGGAAAAAGTTATAAGCATGCAAAGTAGTGTCCTGACAAGCAGTTACACTATTCAGCAATGCAATCAGTAGAAATTGCCTACAGAATGGCCCTTGAAAAGTGATCAAACGGATTCGTAATAACTTCAAACTTGGAACACATGAACCATTTTCACCATAGATCACAGATCAATAATCAGTTTGCATGGATCAATCCCTGGGTAAAAGATGCAGGCCTCCAAATAGGGCTCCTGACAAGAAAAGCTCCAAGTGACAAACTGCAAGTTTTAGTGAACTCAAAATGAGTACTTGCAAAATGACTTCAAACTGAAAACTAAAAGTTGTAAACCACTAAATATGCTGAATGAAGGATGTTCCAACCATTTGAAGGCTCATATCACTTGATTTCGAATTGGCCCAAAATCAGGACCACTCAAAGCAACATCATCAAACTGACCTTCCAAAGTGAAAAGAGCACTTTATTGCAAAAATTCACATAGGGGACCCAAAAATGCCTTCCTCATTTTTGAGCCCAACAGTGGCTTTGACTGGGGACGCGTGCCCCTTGTGGGCATGTAGAGAATTCATGAATCTTTGGTATAGCAGACCACCCTAGAATTGAAAACTGACTTCTGCTCTTTCTCAAAAACTGGGAACCTCACTGAAAGAAACACACGACTGAAAGAAAGAGCTATGAAATATATACATCACTCACAAAGGCTCAAAGCCTCAAAACTGAAACCGTTGTTTCCCTCTGTCAATAATATGATTCTGATCTCCAGATGAGACAAGCAATCTGAAAAAATCTTGACAAACACACTGCCAACATATGTGAATAAATTTGAGCTGAGAGATAACTCTAAATTTGCTAAATCCCAAACTCCTCCGGTCACAACCATCATTTTCATATTCCAGGAAGTACGGAGGATGTATTACCTCTTCTTGATGTTGACTAGAAATATAATACTCATCAAGTAATGCGTCAAAAATTGAGACATAATGACCATCATGCATTACTAAAAACTCACATAACTGAGAAGGAAAAAGATCTTTAGACTTATCCTTGTGAGATACCTCAACCATTGAACAACTTGGTTCATTGATAACATATTCACAATCTGAATCATGAATGGAAAGAAAACCCTTTTCATAGAAATCATGACACAAGGACAACTGATTTGTATCATCATGTTTATCAATAAACTCACTGTCCTTAACACTATCACAATCATTATCACAATCACTATCATATTCATCAAAAGAAGGAAGATACACTGAACAAGAAACTTGTTTGCTATCATAATCCGAATGATAAGACAAAACATTGTCATGGTCTTCTTTGTCTTCATTAACCAACTGAAAAGAGCATTTATAATTGTATTGCACAAATAAACCTGGATCATCAAACAATGTTTCCTCTGAAACTTGTAGGGCTGAGAAATCACATTCAAACTCATCACTTTCCTCAGTATTCTGACTTACATGGTGATCCTTGATACTGAACTCATCAAAGTCTGAATCTGTATCAGCATATGAGTGTTCATATTCATATGCATCACAATCTTGCAAAGTATTCAATCCAGTTATAGGAATAGGAATGACATCACATGCATCATATTTCACACCTTTGCTAATATCATCACTGTCAAAACACATATCCTTCGAGCATGAAAGTGTAAAATCAAAGGTAAGAGCATACCTTTGAAAATCATCCTCTAAAAGGTCAGAGATTTCCTCACTACTTAGTGTGTACTAGAGTTCATTTTTGTTTTCTTTGGCTTCTTGATTTATGCTAAAAACCTCCTTCTCATTTGAAACAGGGGACATATACTCTCAGATCAAATCTTTATTGCAACAACTTTCATCGGCATCATATATATCCCTTTTTTGTTTCCACAAACTTTTCTCATACTGGGATAATAATATTGTCCTCTTGTGCTGATAAAAGGAGAGGTCTTCAGAAATTTTAGTAGAAACCTTTTCAACTGTAGACTCTTCTTCAACATCCTCATATTCACTGAATTCACTATCAGCTTCATAACCCTCATTTGCACAAGGCTGCTCACAAAGAGATCTTTCTATCATACCTTCATAATCTGACTTTTGATTACTTGGAAAACATGTTTCTCTATCCGACAAAACATCACAACCAATGAAAAATTTGGAAACTCTAAACATGTTGTCCTAATTTTTCAATTCTGTAAATGGAAAATAATCAGCATCCTCATTTTGTGTTTGAATGTCAAAAGAGAACCCTTGGACCTCAATCGTGTGGATGTCACACATGTCTTCAATAAGATCACTTTGAAATGTAACTCCTGGCTTTAGACTAAGCTCATTTTGGGAAATACCATCATGCTGAATTGGAAAATAAAAAGATTCATTTTCTATTCGGTTATTGATATGTCTTTGTTGTGTTGCTTCAACATTCTTCAAGAATAGGACATCTGCACTCTTTACATCCAATTCTTGGATGAAAGAACATAGCTCTGGCTGAAATGAATAGTCTAACATGAAATTTGAAACATCATTCAACTTTTAATTTAATGCTTCACATTGTGGTTCAGACAAATCGGTAGACAACCCATCTCTCATGTCTCTCCTTTGGCACACATCTCCTTGACATAATTCACTACTAAAGGGGAGATTGTGAGCACTATCAACTTCTTCCTAATAAGATACTGATTCTGTATCACTAACAATATCAAAATACTCAATATCTTCATCAAACTGGCTGACTTCCATTTCTGGTTCAAGAACAAAATGAGATACCATGGTTTCATATTCAGGTTCATAAAAATTTTCATCCGTCTTTAGATTGACAACTTCACATGGTAAATCAAAAGATGAAAACATACAAACTGAAAAAT
The DNA here is from genome assembly GCA_027943335.1 of Chamaecyparis obtusa. Classification (NCBI taxonomy): domain Eukaryota; kingdom Viridiplantae; phylum Streptophyta; class Pinopsida; order Cupressales; family Cupressaceae; genus Chamaecyparis; species Chamaecyparis obtusa. Next base: position 512,247 of record BSBK01003507.1, on the reverse strand, counting down.
CAATTTCATCACCACTGTTATCCGAAACACAAGAAATCTTTGATGTTTCAGTCATATTAACTTTCTCACATCCATTCTCAGTATATGACAACTGTTTATCTTCTTCACAAAGTTGATCATAAATCATCGGTTTGTCTTGAAGAAGATCAGGATCACTTTGACTCCTTGAATCTTCTTCTTTACTTTCAGCATTACTGAACTCTGACATAACTTCATCACTAGGGGTTTCATCACCATCTGATGAAAGATCTGTCCCCTCTTCATTTTCATAACTTGATTGCAAACAGAAAGCCTTTGCAACCTCATATTTAGGAGAATTAGTTTGAAAGCTGCCCAGTACATACCCTTTGTAGATATCAATCTCTGCATGAAGAAAATGTTGCAAATCTTCACCAATCATGCTAGCCTCTACATCAGGGGCAATCACTATTTGCTGCAAATTTTCTTCACTCATATTCCATTCAGAAACATGACATGAAACATGATTAGTAGGATCAGCAGAGATGGAAACCCTTTGACATTGAGTTTCATTTGCTGGTTTACACCCATTTTCCTCCTCAATTGGAAAATCATGACAACGGACTCCAGCGGATAAAAATCATTTAGCAATTTTATACTTCAAATTATTTTCAATGTCCATCGCTGTCATAAAAGCCTGATGCAAACTATTTGGCTCTTTATTTCTTAACAGGAAGCTCATCTTTTTACCGAAAGCACCCAAATAAATTATTAAACAAACATGGTCATTGGGTCTGTAGTCTTTCAGAATATCATGCAATGTTTTGACGAACCTGATGTTGAAAGGTGGAACCAATTCATCCTCTTTAATTTGAATATTCATCAATTTGTTTAGCAGGATACTCACATCAATTATTTTAGCAAACTGTTCCATGAAAGCTGATTTGAAGTCCTCCCAAGAAGAAATAGAATTCGCTGGTAGTGAATAAAACCAGACCCTGGCATCTTCCTTCAATGTATGAACCAATAACTTCATGATAACATCTTCATGGAAAATCTCAAAATCTCCTATCAAATCAATAAACTCTTGTAGATGCTCAGATGCTGAATCTGATTGTTTCCCTCTAAACTCTTTCAAATGCTTCCTAATCTTGATAGGAATCTCATTTGGGAAACCATGTATGCCATCAAAACATAATGGCATGTACCGCTGTATAGAAAAACCTCCACTTGAATCCATTATGGACTGCACCTCCTCTTAATGAGGTTTTCAGATTTTAGTCAAAAAGAACTTATGCAGCCGTAAAAATTCTTATACATACATATTCCTCCAATGATACAACCTAGATTTTGAAGAAGTCTAGAAGAATATGCAGACCGAAAATTCTAAAATCCTTTTATGTGGTGAATTTTTCACCGAATAGGATTAAACAAATATTGATTATCTAATGAGAAATACCTGGTAAATTCCTGATGCTGCAATCCTTCTTTGGCTGGAAATGATGGCAAGTTTCAGAGCTGACTTCAAAACTCCATCAGATTTCTTTTGTGTAGAGCCACCACTTCCCTGGAGAGGAAAGATACTTTATCTTTGTTTTTGATACTTCTTCCAGCCAACACAAACTTCACCAGAATTTCAAAAACTGTTTATCAGAGCTGAATACATCATATCTTCATTCTGAACTTTGCACTGATCAAACACAGGATCTCAGAGTCGCCACTCACAACTTGGTGAGATGATTTTAAAAGTTTTCAAACTGACTCTTTACACTTTCAATGGAAACCACTGGATATGATAAACAAGTCGGCCAGGAGTCAAGGTCTACTTGTACCCGCATTGTTTATAACTGATTTATAACACCAGAGATATCAACTAATTTAAATAGCCAGGTCAGGAGTCTAGCTCAACTTGGAACCTACACTATTTTCTTCTGATTACAATCTCTATTCCCCAGTAGAGTCGCCATTTTGTTGGTGACTCGGATGGGTCAAATCAATCTGGAAAGTGTAAGATATTAATGATCTATGATGTAGCAATAACCAGAGATTCTAACAAATGAGTTCTTTTTTGTTGTTCTTCCCCAGCAGAGTCGCCATTTTGTTGGTTCCTGAAAAGGAGTTTACACTCAAAGAGACACCAATATGCCTATGATGGATAGTAAGGATTGGTTAATTCCAAATGTGAGCAATCTATAGGCAACTGGACCAACTATAGGGATGGATAGTCCCTCTTCTGCTTCTGGCTCTGTGAAACCAAGGCGGGTACACCTGATCCAATAGTATTTAACTCTTAACTGATAGTCTTAACTCTGCCCCCTGTTTCTTTATTGGATCTTTCAACAGATGAAAACAGTGAGAGAATACTAAGCAACAACCTATTGTTCATTGATCCTCCATCACTAGGTAGGACAACACATAAATGTAAATAAAACTGAAATTACTAGTAATGATTAAGGTTTTCTTTGCAGAATGTAAACAATCATGCAACACATGTATCAGTACAGGGGATACTGGCTCATGATCAGTGCCTCATCCATTGGGCATCACACCTAAAACAGACATGAAATACAAGAACAACTACTAGATTCATCTGAGAAACCAAGCCATAAACACAATCAAACATCTTTTACACTGCTTACAGACATCCTTCCTGATTGAACCAAAAGAATCTGTGCTTCACTCAGAGGCTTTTAACCTAATCCTGGATCAAGGCTGAGAGACAAAACACATACACCAACAACCTAATGCAATGAGTCAGAAAACTCAGAATTCATCAAGAACAATTGAAGGAGAGATCCAAGAATGAGTAACTGTATTAAGTATATGGGTTCAAATCCCTGAATTAAAAACTGATTCAGTGATACCATAGACAATATGCAAAGGATACAGAAGTTTTCTTCCTAATACTAATATAAAAAGCAAAAATGGTTACAACCTGGACTGGAGATACACACTTGCCTTTCAGCCTCATATGTCAAGAAAATACAGCCAGTCCTTTTCAAAATGGTTACAAAATTCCCTTTATAGAAACAGGGATACCAAAAATATCAATTAGGGCACCTTTTAGGGCAACACTAATAACCCTAAAACTTTCAAAAATATCTCAGAAAAGATCTCAAGAAAATCTGATTGCAAAATACATTCCGAAAACTTTCACAAAAAATCTGCAATCCCTTACCTAAACAGGACCCGGATGATACAGACCATTACTGCTCTCACAAACCATCTTAGAACAAAAAATAAACATCATTACTTCGTTCCTCGTTCCGAGACGATTCCGGCGATATATAATATCGATGTATTTGGCCAAAAAATAAGCTTAGGGCATCAATTTTTGTGAGTAGCCCGTGTTAATTAAATTTTTTGAATTTTTAAATAATCAAACTTTTACAAATTCGAAATTGAACTTTATGCAGACATTTGAATTTGAAAATGGGCCCACATGCCACTTGTCACATTCTGAATGGTTCACAAATCCACCTTATCTGCCACGTCATACCTGTCAGCACACCCATGCCATTTGTCACTCTGTAATTTGTTGACCTCGCTGACTGTGCATCACCCGACAGCTCACCTCGGGACACGTGTCAGAATCTCATTAATCCACCATTTTAACTAGTGAGCAACTTCGCTTCACGCTTTAGCGACGACCGTCAGATTGGCATGCATCCCGAGATGACCGACCATCTACTCCTTCCTCTGTCTTGTCAGTACCATGTCATCTCCCCTGCCACATGTCATGTTCTGGTTGGTCCACGGATCCAACTGGGCATCCAACTGCAACATCTTACCAAGTCACCATCGTGCCACGTGGCACGATCTCGTTGCACCACGGACACTAACCGGTGAGCTACTTTCCTTGGCGCCTTAGCGACTGTTGTTGATCTGGAACGGATCCCAAGGTGTGAATAGACTGCATACTCAAACATTTTACCAAAATATACCTTACCTGGGTGCATCGGGCCCACGTTCCACGTCAGCATCATCCTCGGGCACCCCGCAAGTGAGGGAGCCCACAAAGCCTCCTTTTTGCTTACTTTACAATGCTAACTTAGTGTATTTTCTTATAAACACTTCATTGTGAAGCCCCAGCGTCAATGTGGGACAAGTCTCTCAACACAAAAACCTCTGAAACTCCATCTTTCTTTGTGCAAACCCTCCCTCAAACTCTGGGCATTTATTACATGCCGAAAACTTCTTTCTAATGTGCTGGGCGTTTTCTTTTATTGTTGGGCATTTTTAACTTGCTGCTGGACGTTTTTTGCTTGCTGGGTCATTTTTACATGCTGGGCTTGTGTATTTGGACGCTGGCATGTTTTTTGATTGCTGGGCATTGATTTAAACGTGTTGGGACTATCTTTGATTTAACGCTGAATCCCCCTTATGTGCCGGAGTCTTTCTTTATTTCAAATGCTGCCTCTCAAATGTTTAGTCTTCTTTTGAAATGTTGAAACATAGCCATATCATTCAAACAAAAAGACTTTGACCATGCCAACTCTACTCCTTTCCTGAGAAGCAGCACTGGGGACATGAAGCATGAAGTCGGGTCCAAAAGTGGGCCCGACTAAAAAATTTCCGTTCCCATTCAAAATTCGCCCATGACACTCTCAGGCAAAAATTTCATGAACTGGGCATCGACCGAAAGCACTTGAAACACAATCCGGATCAACCGGCAAACTTTGCTCGAACACTGCAAATGGCAATTTTGACCGACCTAGAAAACAAGTCAAAACACCTTTTCCGGTCCCGCCAATTTGCACACTTGAAATTTGTAGTTCATCCTTCAACCCTGCAAAAATTTAGATTTTTCCTCCACCGAGGCATAAGGAATTTTAATCGTGCAAAACGATTAAAATACTTCAGGATAAAATTCGGCTAGGCGTATATTTTGGCAAAAAATGAAATGACGCATGGGGGCTTGAAAATTTGACCAATGCTAGACCAATATTCATTATAAACAATGCAACTGACAGCACTGAGTTTCGACATTCCGACACAAAGATATAACAATTTGAAATTGACAATCCGCAGAGGTGGGACAGGACACAGTTGACGACAAATATTTTAATCGTTTTGATTGAATTTGATTGGTAGGCAGATGGATTGGCAGAGGTCTGAAACTTTGGCCACATGAATTATCTGACAAATGCAACAGAGTGCAAAAGAAATTTTGTCAATAGGTGCAACGAGCCACAAATGGCAGGAGGTCAAAGTCATACATTTAGTTTAAAAAACATAGTGAAACTTGCAAACTTCTATGAATGGCTCTGGGAAATAGCGTTGCACTTATGGAAAATGGATTCGTCAAGAGTTGAAACTCCTGTCGGGACAAGTGTTTGTAACATGCTTCATGACGCAAAAGGAATCAAGGTCACAGGACTCTCTGGCTGAAAGTTATAAGGGGTCAAACAGGGCAACAAATCACTGTCGGCAGAACACAACACACAACTTGCAAAAGTTGCAAATGGAAACACTTTTGAAAACCCATCAAACAAAATGGTACAAGGGTCAAATTTGGAGCATAAGAAGTACTTCATGCCTACAATGCAACGGAGAAAACCATCTGATTAGGAGTACAACTGGGAAAAAGTTATAAGCATGCAAAGTAGTGTCCTGACAAGCAGTTACACTATTCAGCAATGCAATCAGTAGAAATTGGCTACAGAATGGCCCTTGAAAAGTGATCAAACGGATTTGTAATAACTTTAAACTTGGAACACATGAACCATTTTCACCATAGATCACAGATCAATAATCAGTTTGCATGGATCAATCCCTGGGTAAAAGATGCAGGCCTCCAAATAGGGCTCCTGACAAGAAAAGCTCCAAGTGACAAACTACAAGTTTTAGTGAACTCAAAATGAGTACTTGCAAAATGACTTCAAACTGAAAACTAAAAGTTGTAAACCACTAAATATGCTGAATGAAGGATGTTCCAACCATTTGAAGGCTCATATCGCTTGATTTCAAATTGGCCCAAAATCAGGACCACTCAAAGCAACATCATCAAACTGACCTTCCAAAGTGAAAAGAGCACTTTATTGCAAAAATTCACATAGGGGACCCAAAAATGCCTTCCTCATTTTTGAGCCCAACACTCCCTACATGTCCTAATGCGTGATAAGGGACCCCTTGAGACACACTTTAGCATTCCAATGAGTCAAAAGGGGTGATGGGAACTCCCTAGAGGTCCTAGTACCCCTTATCACATGTTAGGACCCCTAGGGAGTTCCCGTGACCCCTTTTGACACATTGGAATGCTCAAGTGTGTCTCAAGGGGTCCTAGGACCCCTTGAGACACACTTGAGCATTCCAATGTGTCAAAAGGGGTCATGGGGACTCCCTAGGGGTCCTAGTACCCATTATCATGCATTAGGACCCGTAGGGAGTACCCATGACCCCTTTTGACACGTTGAAACTTTCAAGTGTGTCTCAAGTGGTCTTAGGACCCCTTGAGAAAAACTTCAGTGTTCCAACATATCAAAAGGGGTCACGAGGACTCCCTAGGGGTCCTAGTACCCTTTATCACATGTTAGGACACCTAGGGAGTCCCCGTGTTCCCTTTTGACACATTTGAATGCTCAAGTGTGTCTTAAGGGGTCCCATGACCCTTCTAGATACACTTGAGCATTCCAACATGTCAAAAGGAGTCATGGGGACTGCCTAGGGGTCCTATTACCCCTTATCATGTGCTAGGACACCTAGGGAGTCCCTGTGATACCTTTTGACACATTGGAATGCTCAAGTGTGTCTCAAGAGGTCCCAGGACCGCTTGAGACACACTTGTCTGATCCAACATCTCAAAATGGGTCATGGGGACTCCTTACGGGTCCTAGTACCCCTTGTCACGCATTAGGACCACTAGGGAGTCCCTGTGACCCCTTTTGACACATTGGAACACTCAAGTGTGTCTCAAGGGGTTCCAGGACCCCTTGAGACACACTTGAGTGATTCAATGTGTCAACAGGGATCACAGGGACTCCCTAGGGGTCCTAGTACCCCTTATCATGTGTTAGGACCCCTACGGAGTCCCCGTGACCCCTTTTGAAACATTGGAATGCTCAAGTGTGTCTGAAGGTGTCGCAGGACCCCTTGAGAAAAACTTGAGCATTCCACTGTGTCAAAAGGGGTCATGGGGATTCCCTAGGGATCCTAGTACCTATTATCATGTGTTAGAACCCCTAGGGAGTCCCCGTGACCCCCTTTTGATACATTGGAATGCTCAAGTGTCTCATCGGGTACTAGGACCCCTTAAGACACACTTGAGCATTCCAATGTGTCAAAAGGGGTCACAGGGACTCCCTAGGGGTCCTACTACGCCTTATCACATGACCCCTTGAGACACACCTGAGCATTCCAATGTGTCAAAAGGAGTCACAAGGACTCCCTAGGGGTCCTAGTATGCCTTATCATGTGGTAGGACCCCTAGGGAGTCCACGTGACCCCTTTTGATGGAATGGAATGCTCAAGTGTGTCTCAAGGGGTCCTAGGTGTCCTAGTACCCCTTATCACACGTTAGGACCCCTAGGGAGTCCCTGTGACCCCTTTTGACACATTGGAATGCTCAAGTGTGTCTCAAGGGGTCCTAGGACCCCTTGAGACACACTTGAGCATTCCAATGTGTCAAAAGGGGTCACGGGGACTCCCAGGGGTCCTAGTAACCCTTATCATTCGTTAGGACCCCTACGGAGTCCCTGTGATCCATTTTAACACATTGGAACACTCAAGTGTGTCTCAAGGGGTCCCAAGACCCCTTGAGACACACTTGAGCATTCCAATGTGTTAAAAGGGGTCACGGGGACCCCCTAGGGGTCCTAGGACACCTTATTACATGACCCCTTGAAACACACTTGAGTGTTCCAATGTGTCAAAAGGGGTCACAAGGACTCCCTAGGGGTCCTAGTATGTCTTATCAGGCATTAGGACCCCTAGGGACTCCACGTGACCCCTTTTGACACATTGCAATGCTCAAGTGTGTCTCAAGGGGTCTTAGGAGCCCTTGAGATACACTTGAGTGTTCCAATGTGTCAAAAGGGGTCACAGGGACTCCCTAGGTGTCCTAGTATGCCTTATCATGCGTTAGGACCCCTAGGGAGTCCCCGTGACCCCTTTTGACTCATTGGAATGCTCACGTGTGTCTCAAGGGGTCCTAGTACCCCTTATCATGCATTAGGACCCCTAGGGAGTCCTCGTGACCCCTTTTGATAGATTGGAATGCTCAAGTGTGTCTTAAGGGGTCCTAGGGGTCCTAGTACCCCTTATCAATGCTTTAGGAGCCCTCGGGAGTCCCTGTGACCCCTTTTGATACATTGGAATGTTCAAGTGTGTCTCAAGGGGTCCCATATCACATGTTTGGACCCCTAGGGAGTCCCCATGACCCCTTTTGACACATTGGAATGCTCAAGTGTGTCTCTAGGACCCCTTGAGACACACTTGAGCGTTCCAATGTGTCAAAATGGGTCACAGGGAATCCCTAGGGGTCCTATTACATCTTATCACATGTGAGGACCCCTTGGGAGTCCCCGTGACCCCTTTTGACACATTGGAATGCTCAAGTGTGTCTCAAGGGGTCCTAGGAGCCCTTGAGACACACTTGAGCATTCCATTGTGTCAAAAGGGGTTATTGGGACTCCCTAGGGGTCTTAGTACCCCTTATCACATGTTAGGACCCCTAGGGAGTCCCCTTGACCCCTTTTCACATATGGGAATGCTCAAGTGTGTCTCAAGGGGTCATAGGACACCTTGAGACACACTTGAGCATTCCAATTTATCAAAAGGGGTCACGGGGACTCCCTAGGGGTCCTAGTACCACTTATCACGTGTTAAGACTCCTAGGGAGTCCCCGTGATCCCTTTTGACACATTGGAATGCTCAAGTGTGTCTCAAGGGGTCCCAAGACCCCTTGAGACACACTTGAGTGTTCCAATGTGTCAAAAGGGGTGACGGGAACTCTCTAGGGGTCCTAGTACCCCTTATCACAGGTTAGGACCTGTAGGGAGTCTCGGTGACTCATTTTGACACATTGGAATGCTCAAGTGTGTCTCAAGGTGTCCTAGGACCCCTTGAGACACACTTGAGCATTCCAATGTTTCAAAATGGGTCACAGGGACTCCCTAGGGGTCCTAACAAATGATAGGGGGTACTAGGACCCCTAGGGAGTCCTCATGACCCCTTTTGACACATTAGAATGCTCAAGTGTGTCTAAGGGGTTCTCAAACACCTTGAGACACACTTGAGGATTGTGATATGTAAAAAGGGGTCACAGGGATTCCCTAGGGGTCCTAACATGTGATAAGGGGTACTAGGACCCCTTGAGACACACTTGAGTGTTCCAATGTATCAAAAGGTGTCAGGAGGACTCCCTAGGGGTCCTAACGCATGATAATGGTTTCTAGGACCCCTAGGGAGTCCCCGTGACCCCTTTTGACACATTGGAATGCTCAAGTGTGTATCAAGGGGTTATAGTACCCCTTATCATGTGTTAGGACCCTTGGGAGTCCTCGTGATGACTTTTGACACATTGGATTGCTCAAGTATGTCTCAAGGGGTCCTAGAACCCCTCGAGACACACTTTTGCATTCCAATGTGTCAAAGGGGGTCACGAAGACTCCCTAGGGGTCCTAGTACCCCTTATCAGGTGTTAGGACCCGTAGGGAGTCCCCATGACCCCTTTTGACACATTGGAATGCTCAAGTGTGTCTCAAGTGGTCCCAGTACCCTTTAACACACACTTGAGCATTCCATTGTGTCAAAATGGGTCATAGGGACTCCCTAGGGGTCATTGTACCCCTTATCATGTGTGATGACCCCTAGGGAGTCCTGGTGACCCCTTTTGACACATTGGAATGCTCAAGTGTCTCTCAAGGGGTCCTAAGACCCCTTGAGACACACTTGAGCATTCCAATGTGTCAAAAGGGGTCACCGGGACTCCTTAGGGGTTCTAGTACCCCTTATCATGCGTTACTACCCCTAGGGAGTCCCCGTGACCCCTTTTGACACATTGGAACACTCAAGTGTGTCTGAAGGGGTCTTAGGACCCCTTGAGACACACTTGAGCATTCCAATGTGTCAAAAGAGTTCACAGGGACTCCCTAGGGGTCCTAGTACCCCTTATCACTCGTTAGGACTCCTAGGGATTCCCAACGACCCCTTTTGACACATTGGAATGCTCAAGTGTTTCTCAAGGGGTCCTAGGACCCCTTGAGACACACTTGAGCATTACAATGTGTTAAAAGGGGTCACGAGCATAGCCTAGGGGTCCTAGTACCCCTTATCATGCGTTAGGACCCCTAGGGAGTCCTCGTGACCCCTTTTGACACATTGGAATGCTCAAGTGTGTCTCAAGTGTTCTTAGGACCCCTAAAGACACACTTGAGCATTCCAATGTGTCAAAGGGGTCACGGGGACTCCCTAGGAGTCCTAGTACCCTTTATCACGCGTTAGGACCCCTAGGGAGTCCCTGTGACCCCTTTTGACACATTGGAATGCTCAAGTGTGTCTTAAGGAGTTGTCGCCGTGACCCCTTTTGACACATTGGAACCCTCAAGTGTGTCTTAAGGGGTCCTAAGACCTGTTAAGACACACTTGAGTGTTCCAATGTGTCAAAAGTGGTCACGAGGACTCCCTAGGTGTTAAAAGGGGTCATGGGGACTCTCTAGGGGTCCTAATGCATGATAAGGCATACTAGGACCCCTAGGGAGTCCCCTAGACTCCTTTTGACACATTGGAATGCTCAAGTGTGTTTTAAGGGGTCCTAAGACCCGTTAACACACACTTGAGTGTTCCAATGTGTCAAAAGGGGTCACGGGGACTCCCTAGGGGTCCTAACACGTGATAAGGCATACTAGGACCCCTAGGGAGTCCCCGTGACCCCTTTTGACACATTGGAATGCTCATCTGTGTCTTAAGGGGTCCTAAAGACCCCTTAAGACATACATGAGCATTCCAATGTGTCAAATGGGGTCACGGGGACTCCCTAGGGGTCCTAGTACTCCTTATCACGCATTAGGACGGGGTCCTAACATGTGATAAGGTGTACTATGACCCCTAGGGAGTCCCCGTGACCCCTTTTTACACATTGGAATGCTCATGTGTGTCTTAAGGGGTCCTAAGAGCCCTTAAGATACACATGAGCTTTCCAATGTGTCAAAAGGGGTCACGGGGACTCCCTAGGGTTCCTAGTACGCCTTATCACGCGTTAGGACGGGCCTAGGGAGTCCCCATGACCCCTTTTGACACATTGGAATGCTCAAGTGTGTCTTTAGGGGTCTTGACCCCTTTTGACACATTGGAATGCTCAACTGTGTCTTAAGGGGTCCTAAGACCCCTTAAGACACAATTGAGCATTCCAATGTGTCAAAAGGGGTCACAGGGACTCCCTAGGGGCAAAAGGGGTCATGGGGACTCCCTAGGGGTCCTAACGCATGATAAGGTGTACTAGGACCCTCTGGGAGTCCCTGTGAGCCCTTTTGACACATTGAAATGCTCAAGTGTGTCTTAAGGGGTGCTACAACCCGTTAAGACACACTTGAGCATTGCAATGTGTCAAAAGGGGTCATGGGGACTCCCTATGGGTCCTAACACACGATAAGACGTACTAGGACCCCTAGGGAGTCCTCGTGACCCCTTTTGACTTATTGGAATGCTCAAGTGTGTGTTAAGGGTTCCTAAGACTCCTTAAGACACACTTGAGCATTCCAATGTGTCAAAAGGGGTCATGGGGACTTCCTAGAGGTCCTAACACGTGATAAGGCATACCAGGACCCCTAGGGAGTCCCCATGACCCAGATGAGATGTTAGTGAATGACTTCTTGCTAATACTACTCTTCCACTAGATCCAAATTTCAACCGTTTTGTGGATCTACAGGCTCAAACGCGAGCCCACAGAATTGGCCAAGAGATAAATGTGATTGTATATCAACTGATTACAAAATGTTCAGTTGAGGAGAAAATATTGCAACAATGAAGAAGAAAATTGGCTATGGAAAATCTAGTTATGAATTCTGTTAAGAATGAAATTATTAAGGAATTGCATGAATCAAAAACCATGAAAATAACCTTCTACAACAAAGAACATTCAAGCTATAGAATTTATTAACTCTGAATTTAAACATCTTATTAGCATTCATGGAAGAGATTTCATTAGCATCCATGGAAGAAATTTCATTAAAACTTCAGACAAAATCATCTAAAAAAATTCATTAACTTTAGGCAAAATCATTTAAGATAGACAAAAACAAAATCATATTACTCAGAAATGGCAGAGAAAAAAAATGAGATAAACCAAATTTATCAAATTCTTGCAATCCATAGCTTCTCTCCGAACACAAAATGACAATCCATGGATCCAAAATTACGGTAAAAATTCAATTCTTTGAGTAAGTTGTTCAGAAACACGTAGAATACTGTAAGACATGATGATTTATAGAGAATTTATGATGGAATATGCTGTGCAAAAGCCCGCAATCCCTGCCATATCTCAGAGTACTGATGTGAAGCAATGGCGAAAGTCTGAGACAAAGGTGGCGTCGGCATTGAAGCGGTAAGACATTCTTCATAATATCAGAGCAGCGCCATCGAAACGGCAAGGCTTTCCTCATAATGTCACATTGCCACTGATCTCTTCTTTAAATTTATTACTGCGGTCAGTTCTATGGTGCCTGCATAATTTCTAGTACAACTGCTCATTTTACCAAACCCTTCCCCGCTCTCCATAATCTTCAGCAGGTTCAAAGATCTGTCTGATTGTTCTTGTTTAACCTCCCAATGACTCTGTTGAGCTGTCGGATTATCAAAAGGCATGGTACAATTGTCCAATGACCAGAATCTATTTTGAGAACCTTTGCAATTTAGCGTTCTGGTTGAAAAAGTAGGGAAAGATACCATTTCACAGCCACATGCGGTGGAAACAGAGTGATTCTCTTGCCCTCTACTTCTATAATCCGCCTCTAGTGAACTATTCTTCAAAGCCTCCATTTTTGCATAGCTAGGGTTTTCAATGCCTGTAAAAGGCACAACTATGCCCCTGTAGGGACTCATGCTCGTGCTTAGAATCATATTAAATAATATTTAAAATGTATAATGTATATTATATAATATTTAATATATAATATTATATATAATATATAATCTAATATATAGTTTTTGATATTAATATAAAATTAAATAATATTTAATGTAACATGTACATTATATAATATTTAATATATATAATATATAATCTAATATATAATTTTTAATATTAATATATATTAAATAATATTTAATGTAAAATATATATTATATAACATTTAATAAATAAATGATATTATATAATATTTAATATATCTAATATATAACTAACATATAGTTTATGAAGGATGGAGAAATGGGAGGGAGAAAATGGAGGCAAAGTTAAAATTCAAAATTCTGCCATCATATTCGGGTACCCGAAAATATTGGGTACCCGATTAGGCTCGGTATTGCAATGTGCACCAAACCTACATGGTCAACTATTGGAATGTCTCAAATACATGTTTTTCACCTGTTTCTCTGAGTTCCAGACTTTGACAATGTAGCTGATGACTTTTTTTTCACCCGAATTTGATAAAATGAAAAGGGTATCTTAAGGAGATTATTAGCTTTCTATTGATATAATTTCTGTCAAATTTTGAATTCGGTAAGTAATTATTAGTTATTTTCTAATTGAGTTACCTCTAAAGTGCTGATTTATATACTGATTGAAAAATTACTATAACTTTCAAACGGTATAACATTTTTGAAATCGGAAAAATGTGTTACATTCTATGCTTCACCTACTATAAGAAAAAAAATAAAAATTGAATTTTATAAAGTTTTGAATGAGTTAAGGTGGTCAGGCAAGGGACTTTTTTAATTCTAAAAACATTGTAGCAGAAAATTCATAATTAATTAATTTTTTGGAATAAAATTACAAAAAAATATGCATCACATCCGGGCATGAGTCTACTACTTATATATAAAATCTTATAATAAAATATTATGATTTGAATATGATTAAGGTGGTCAAACATACACCTACTTCTTATTTTTTTTCCTAAAATTTTTGTACTGCTGCATTGAAATCTATACTTTTCACCAATCATACTAACTTTTTCTCAAAAAAGGCCTAGTAGTTTAGAAAATACATTCAATTTTCTATAGATTCTATTGTTACAACTTTTTGATATTAGGTTCATAGCTAGTTGAAATTTTCACGTCAAGTTGACTAACCCTGATTTGCTGATTTTTCATTGCCACTTAAGGGCATAGTTTGGCCCGTCATGATCTTGCACATACCCACACACACACACACACAGATATATATATATATATATATATATATATATATATATATATATATATATATATATATATATATATATATATATATATATATATATATATATATATATATATATATATATATATATATATATATATATATATATATATATATATATATATATATATATAGACACACACATACACACACACACAAATATATATATACAAGTCAGATATATGCAAACAGATAACCGGGATTGATACATCATGTGGACCTCAACTAAGTGAGTAACTATGACTTCATCCTAAGTCATGAAAACACATCAGACACATATACATGAAACATAAAACATCATGATAATGGTTAGATTCAAATCCTTGGGTTAGCTCCATAAAATATATAAAGATAGATGGTTTTCTCATTTCAGAAACATATAAATGATAACTATAAATGAGCATATCAATCATCTAATAAACATATCATCACCCACAAAACATAAATGTAAATGTATAGCTCTAACCATCATAATAGAATGTCCAAATCAAAAAGTCCAAGTATCACCATAGGAGAGGATATTACATCTTCTTTTAGATATCTCTACTTTTAATTCATCAATGGCTTCATAAACTTTGGCATAACTCTTCATGGCTGAATAAATATTGACAACACACAATTCACAATACAAGAACAAACTAATTTAATGCTCACAAAGAATGTAACATGCAAGACAAATACAAAAGACTAGTAGGGGAGAAGAGCCATAACATGCACACCCTAACTTTGGGAGTCCACATGGGTCGTCACGTGGACCCCACACCCAATTTTTCTTAATCAGCTTCTATTATACAAAAACATTTTAACAAATAAAATTAAACATAAATAATTTTTAAATTAATAAAGAAAAACATAACATATTAACTTCATCAATCATAACATGCTCTGCTGTGGCTTTTTGGCCCAGGCCTTTTTGTGGCTTGCTTCTTACATGTTTTTTTATTGATTCTTTCTTTTTTTTAGACCTGTTGGTTTCAGGAACCCTATAAAACCTGTTTTACTTAATCAAAATCTTCATCAAACATAATTTTTGAATTCTTTAAGCTCTACATTCATGGGTCTCAAATGCTCCAAACCTTGTAGTTGGTATAAAATAAATTTATTAACAACTAGTCAATGCCTTGAATAAATACAATAATATTGTCTACAATAAGTGATAAGAAGAAAATACTAAAATAAATAGTGAGGAGACAAATAAATATAAATAAAGAGGAAGAGAAATAGAGATATAAAGATGAATACATTTTTTGTTTGGTGTGTTCTTGATTGTTGTTTTAAACTAGTCTATAGTGATGATCCTTTGCATTTGGTAAAATGGTTTTTCCCAATAAATTGGTTTAGTTTGCTTCATTAAACAAGTCTTGTCTTATCAATATAATTTGTTTAGTGTCATCTTGTTGCACATCAATTCTTGCTATTATCTTTTTTTTTGCACTAGATTTGTATAGAGATTTCTAAGTTGTGTAGGTAGTTTACATGAGTACAATGGTTACCATGGTACTGATTGCACTTAGCATCTAGGCAATATTTATGAGGAAGGGTGGAAAATGGTATTTGAGAAGGGTAGATCTTTCCTAGTTAGAGTCCCCTGGTTCTTGAGAAACAATCTCTTCCAAGTAGTCACATGTATTCCTGATAATGTAGATTATATTCTGAATGACAATTTTAGTAATTTCCCTAAAGGACCCTATTTCAAAGAAGTATATTTCCACAAATTTGGCCATGGTTTATTTACCTCAGATAGTGAACTATGGAAGTGCTAAAGATAGCCTATTGTGATGGCAGTAAGCAGCAACAAATTTAAAGACAAAAATTTATGAACGTTGGAGAGAGCTCTATAGGAGAAACTTCTGTCATTTCCTGAAGAAGTAAAAGAGAAAAATGTCTCAATAGATCTGCAACATGTCCTCCTTCAGTTCACCATGGACAATATCTTGATGGCTATTTTAGGGAGGGAAGCAAGGTGTGAAGGTTTTTCTTGCACCTTTGATGAAGCTAATGAATGTTTCACGTATCATTTTCTCTGCACTTCATTTATGTGGAAGGTTATGAGGTTTTTCAACGTTGGTTTTGAGAGGAGGTTGAGAGAAGCTGAAGTAATAGTACAATATTCTATGGCAGAGATGGTGAAGGCTAGAGTAGAGGAGTTGGAAGAAGGTAATGAATTGGAAGGAGACATATCATCCAACTTCATCAAAATGGAAAGGGAACACAGACGTACTCCTCCCCAAGATTTGTTGGAGGTATGTATGTAAGGTGTTTTTGCAAGTGATTATTGAGATAGAATTTTCAACTTTAGTCATATTTTGGATCAATATGTTTCTAAGTATTTGTTCCTAATTTGATCATCAATGATCTATTATGAGATCAAAATGCATGGTTGACTGTATTAATTGAAAATTTGAATACAACTATTTTCTAAGGTTGGTATTTATTTTGTACTTTAATTTTGACTTACTAAAAAAACACAATCAATTTGACATTTAATTTTCTCACCCAAAGGTTGGTATTTATTCTCTATTTTAATATTGAGTTATTTAAAAAAACATAATTAATTTGACATGTAATTTTCTCACACAACTTCACGTTACTTGGTTTAACTGAAATTTGGTGCTTTTGCAAGCCATGTGATCTCCTCCATATAAATTAACCTTTTATTTATCTGCCTTCTTTTAGCTACTTTCCATTTTGCAGTGATAATTTCATTTTTTTCTCTTTAACAATCTTACAAATCAAGGGCTTCACTTTTTCGAAGTAGATTATACTAGATCTTTTTGTTTAGGTAACTTTTTGGACAAGTTTTAAGTATTGCAACTTTTCTTTAAATAGATATTATTTAAAAATTTTGATTCTTTTGTTTGAATTTCATTTAGACATCAATTTCCTTTTATGAGAGTTGGCTTCGACTTTTTTTGGTACCTTCTTTACTATAATCTCTTTTTGGGATAAAATATATTTAGCTACAAATACCTTTTTTTTTTTCTTCCACTATAATGTGCTCAGAGTGGTTCTTCAACCCACATGATGTCTTCTTAAATGAAAATTCCTGAAATGAGATAACTTTCATGAACATGCTTTAATACTGAATAAAAGAAAATACAAAATTGAAAGATAGATCAATTGTTCTATTTTTTATTAAATAATTAAATCATTTAATGAATTACGATTGCCTTATTATATAGAGTTCTGAAAAATAACTTCCTTTATCAAAATTGCATTATTAAGAATAAAAAAATTAAAAAGTAAAAAAAGTAAAAAAGTAAAAGCATAAAGCTAAAAAAAAAATTACTAAATATTTTTACAAATAATCACTGATTTTATGAAGAATACCTATTTAACTCTCTTAAATTAAACATTTTGTACCTTACCAACATGCATAACATTTAATTTGTACATAGATTCTAAGTTTGTTCATCCAAATTTTGTTAATGCTTTAATTTTATGTATTTGATAAAGATTTTTTCAATTGTAGGGATTGACCATGAGCATTGTTCTTGTGGGAAAAGACACTACTGCCCAAGTGATGTCATGGTTATTTTGGCTTATAAGCATGCATCCACATGTGGAGGAATAAATTATCTATCAACTTTTTGATATTTTGAATTCAAAACATTTGAGAAAAGGGCATGATATAGTGGGGGTTATTGGTTATGATGAATTGAGAAGCATGAACTATTTGCAGGCTACTCTGTCTAAAACTATGAGCCTTTGCTTGCCTATTACTACAATTCTCACAAAAGCAACAAATGACAACGTTCTACCAGAACGAATCCATCTTAAGAAAGGAACCAAGTGTCTATTATTCATTTATGCCACTAATAGAATGGAAAGCATATGGGGGGAGCATGGCCTCGAATTCAAGCCTAAAAGATGGATTACTAAAGAGGGAGTATTCTTAGAAATAGGGAATACTGAGAGGCGGGGGTTAATCAATATTCTACAAACTTTTACTTTTGCCCAATTATGGATATAACAGATTATCTTTACACATGCATAACATAAGAAGATAAACAACATGCATAGGAATAAAACTAAAGAACTCATAACACATTATTTGTTCTCGAGGAAACCCTGGCCAAGGGAAAACCCAAGTGGGGATGGTACCCACAAAGATCCACTAATCAAAAGTATCCTATTAAGGATGTTGACCCTATTAGGAGTCTATTAAAAGCATATAGTGTATTAGTCCTAATTAAGGGACTATAAGCCTTGTTAGAAGCCTCAACCCTGTTAGGAGTTGGCAGTACAAAATGTGATTACTAGATGAGCCCACTGCCCAAACAAGTAATGCACAATATACACTGATTACAAAAGAAGGTTAAGGTACATAACCTTATACTGCTTGCATCAATATCTCTTCACTTCTCTTTAACTATCGCTATTACATATGCATCATATATTTCGCATCATATCACTGCTTCATTACATTTCATTACTTCATCATACATCTATATCTTTTCTTACAATTACAATTACATTTATAAAAATAAATTTATCCAAGGGTTAACATCTAGGATTTCATCCCTTTATATTGTTAAGTCATTATTTTGATAAACAAAATAATCCCTTAACTCTTTACTAATTTTGTCTTCATATTCTGTCATGTCGGCTTGACACTGTCTTTGATAAAACTGTCATAACTTCTTCCATACATGTCATACTGACTTGCACTCTGAGATGGGTGTTCAATAGTCATCATAGAGTCTATGTTCAAGTGTGAAAGCACTGAAATTACTCCAATCAACATCACAAATAAAAACTATCTCCAAGTTCATTGGTACAAACATTGTCTCATACTTAGACAATTTTGCATTGCGCTCTGTCATACTAGCTCTCTGACCTGTGCGATTTTCATGTGGATCATATGGTTCCATAATGAAAAAATCTATGTAATCAGCTGAGCCAAATTTCTAACAATCTCCCCCTTTGTCATTGGTGGCAACATATGAGAAAATTGGCTAAGTGTACAACTTCAAAATCTCAAAATTGTGGCCATAGTATAAAATATATACTATCCTTATAACTCCTCAAAAAATATTATCTCTAATATAGTACTCCCCCTAAGAGTATCAATCCTTATCATATACTATCAATTTTCTGCTATATATCTCTCCCCCTTTGACAACAATGACAAAATAAAGGTAAGGAGAGTTACAAAATTGTATCACAAAAGATTATACCTCGATTCATTATTGCAAAGCTGGTAGGCTTGCAACACAATCTACAAAATCAATCTTCATAGCTTCTAACTCCTTCTCCCATGATTTCTTAATGGAATCTACCACACTGAGTAGTGCGCTCAAACCATAAGATGCTATTTCAAATGCTTGGAGATTCTCAAAGTTAAACTTCTGAAAAGACGTCTTAGCTGAAAGACATTCTTCCAACTACTTTTTAGTAATGTGTAACTTCATAGAAGTGTGCTCTCTCAAAAGAGTGAATATTTTTATTTTTCTATCTCTCTCATCTTGCAAAACTTTGATTTCATCATATAGCTTCCGAATTTTCTTTTCAACATCAAATACCTTCATATTGGGGCTAGAAAGAAGGTTAGTTTCATTCTAAATTTTTGCTTCCTTCATCTTTATCTGTTGATCTTCTTCTACTATCAAGGTCTCTAATTTTGTACAATGGATGTACAAAGATTTTCCTATTTCCAAATTCTTCCTCAAGTCCTTGATACAAATATCAAGATTGTTGATATCATTCCTGATATTCTGGCTGACATTCAAAATCATTCTGGCCTCATAGGCTTCTTGTGCTTTCACTTTTGCAATATCAGATAGATTTGTGAATTCATTGTCAAAAGTTCTCATTACCTTATTTGCTTTCTCCAGAGGGTCTGCTTTTTCAATTTGTGCAGTTACAATGCTTTGTAACTTCTCAGTAAGTTTCTTCAGACATCCTTCAAGACCTTTTACTTTATTTTTTTTGCCAATGATTTTTTTCGAGGATGTGATCAATTCCAACTGATCATCATCATCATCTACTTCCTTTCCCAAATGCTCAATCATAGATCCAATCTTATTCTTCTTTCCAATCTCAAGAGTAAGACTGATATCTTCTTTGGTGGGAATGGGTACTTTTTTTTTTCTATTACTGGGGATTCTACAATAGTTGTCTCTGTTGTCTCTTCTCCTTTTGTAGTTTCTTGTTCTTCAAAGGCCGAATTGTCAACAATGCTCTCCAAATTCTTGAATACATTATCATCAGTGTCCAAGGTGATCTTTGTTCCTTCTACATTCATGGTTTCATCTTCAATGTTAATGGCTGGTGGAGAAGGAATGTCCTCTTGTTGTGTTTCAGCTACTTGCTCTGCCACAACTGATGGTTCTCCAACATTCTTTTTCATAACCTTGATTATTGCTTTCTCTGTCTCAGAAATAATTTCTTCATATCTGCTTCCCATAATTTGAATGGTTCTCCTTTTGGTTCTCAGATGGGTGCTTAAGGCTTTCATGATATGACCAAAATGTGCTTCATCTCTTACTACACAAAGCTTCCTTACAAGTTTTCTCTAATAGCTATGTCCTCCTCTGATGCTCTCTTCTTCCTATTCACAATTTTATTATACAAATCATCAGGTATCTGGCCCTGAATTGTATCAAACTTCTTATTAGCCAAAATCATATGCTTTACCACTACATTTTCCAAATTATGTCTCTCTACATAATCATAAAGATCATAGTACTTATTCATTCTTGTAAAGTATCCATCCTCAATGATTTTCTCATTAAGCTTCTCAACTTTCAGTTTCCAAGATTTCTTCTTAACACTAGTGACATCATCTTTTATTTCTACAATTTTTCTTGGAACTAGTTGCACTAAATTTTTTTGTCTCTTTCCCAATCCAGTAGCACTTTCCTTTACTCTTTTTCTAGGTGTGGAGGAAGTGGATATCTTTTCTTCTTGATCCTTCTCAATTTCTTCCACTTTCACCTTCACTTGTGTTACTTCTTGCTGTGTTGCAATTGATGATAAAGGTGGAATAGACAAAACTTTTTTTTGTCCAATATCTCTGATTGTTGTTGTTGTTTTCTTTGCTACCAAAAAATCATGCTCTTTCATCCTTGTATCTTATAGAATTTTCTTTATAGTGCTCTCAAATCTCTTCTTAGACTATTTATCTTCTAGTAAGGTCTTTGCGGAGTTGAAGTTCTCCTCAAAGGTTCCAAACCTATTACATTGAGTGTCCAACTTACACTTAAGTAACCTACTAACATACTCTTATGTCTCTACCTCAAATATCTCATAGCCAAGAGGGTCTATGAACTCTGTTCTAGGTTCTACTGCTTCAATATAGGTAAAGTCAGTATCAACCATAAAACATGTCATTTTTATACTTCTCCACAAGAGACTTTGGGATCCTTGATCTTCTAGACACAATATTCTGAAATGTCTTGATTATCAATACTGCACTCTCATTTACTTTGTCAATAACATGCCTTCTGTACACTAGGTTAATCCTTTCCATTCTATTTAGGCCATCATTCCAGTCATTTCCAATGGTGTAAGGAAATCTTCTCAATAGATGAAAAAACATATAGGTGATTAATGATGAGAACCTAAACTGTGTATACTTAGTTTTCTTAATCTTCTCCAGATTCTCAAATAGTTAAATTCTCAGAATCTCACACATATCAACTTGTACCTTGTCAACACACATTAGATAAGCTGCATGTATCATTCCAGCTACCATGCCATCCTCTCTTGAGTTTGCACAAAACATAGTGGTTAGGATCTTGCATAAGTATCTCACATCATCTTGTTTGATCTTACTAATCATTATTCCTCTACCATTATAGGATGAATTTATGTTGTCAACGACTATTTTCCTCATATTTTTCTCATTTAAAGGAATAGCTCTAGTTTTAGATAATCCACTGACTTCATGAATCAAATTAGTTGTGATATCTATCACTCTATCTTCTAACCAAAACTTCCCATGATGAATTCTGCTTAAGATAATCTTAGTACATTCTTCATTATCAAATTCATACTATAATGCATACTTAACAATTTCATTATCTTTCAAATGTTCAAATCCTTGTTTCAATGTCATGTCCTAATTGTAAATCTTCTGATATTCATTGGTGAAATCACTATCATTGATAGTCTCTAGTTTGTATCCAAGATAACTTCTGACATTCTCTAGGTGTAAAACTCTGTCTGGTACGGATGATAAAGCTAACCTAGGATCATCTTCCAAGGGTTCTACTGGTTTCCTTTTCAACTTAGGTCTATTCTTATCTCTAACATTGTGAATTAAAGAAACATCCATGATTTTTTCTAATTCCTTCACTGATTAAAGATATGTCAAGTAAAATACTTTGATTTTGTGATTTTAGGGCTTGCGTAGATTCAGCACAAAATTCTTCTCCAAATCCTTGCAAAATGCTTCCAATCACTGCTCTTTGATCTCCTTATCACTTGAATTCATTTTGATGATCAAATAATACCAATCATGACCTTTTATTAATTCAATCTCACTTAGATCTAACATCGCATTCAATTCTTTTGCCGCTTCTTTCCAAACTTAAAACTTCTTGCGATCTCACAAAACATAATATTTTTCTTTTCGCTTTTAACCATAGCATTAGAACATCATATACTACCTTGCATTAACTGCGCAAGACTTAGTTCATCATATATCTACTTCTACACTAATCTAAGTTCCTATTCTACTACAATTTTCATAAATTTAAGTACTTTGAGATGGGTTAGGTAAAGATTCATTCTTACCTTTTGATACTTCACCTTTCTGATTACCTTCAATGTTGAATATGTCTCCTTGATCTGTGCTTTTGATAAACTTCACTTCATCTGATTTACTACAACATCTTTTCTGACTGTTACTTGTATCTTCATTTCTTCTTGCATGATTTCTAGGATTAGGATTAGGATGAAAAACTCCATTGTTCATTCTACAAAACCTTGCTGTATGTCCAATCTTGTTGCATATCTGACAAATAATTCCATTGTTTCCATATCTTGGTCTAGGCTGATTGATTTGTGATCTATAATTTCTAGCAATGTGTCCAACCTTGTTGCATCTATAACATATTACTCCATTTCTTTTGTTCATATCTTCAGTAGGTTTCTTATCTGCATTGTTAATATTCCTAAACATTCTACTACCATCATTATTCTCAATAAATTTAGGTTTCCTACATTCAATAGCTCTATGTCCAAAACCATGACAATTATAATAATAACCATTAAGAGGTTTAAATTGCTTACCTGTGCAATCTCTCTTCATATGACCAATAGTATTACAAGCAAAACATCTACTTTTGAATTCTCTTTGCATACCTTTGGGTGATTCCTCTTGCTTAGTTGATTCTTCTTCTTTAGGTGTATCTTCAAATTTGTTGATCTCATCAAACTTCTTCTCATCTATGCTTTCAGATATTTTCAGATCTGGTTCCTTGCTTTCATCATTTTCTTTAAAAGTGTTGAATCCAAGACCAGTCTTATCATAGAATGGTTTTTGATAAGATATTTGTTCATCAATCTTCTCACTAGTTGAATATAGCCTTTTGAGTTGTTGTTTGGATTGAGTTAGTTCACCTTTCAAAATCTTATTGTATTTCTCAAGTTCATCATACTGCAAATTAACTTTCTCAAGTTCAGATGTTACTTTATCAAGTTTAGATTTCAATCCTTCATTTTTAGTCTTTATACTTTCATTCTCAAAATTTAGATTTTCTTCATTCTTGCCATTTCCATATTTCAAACTAAGCTTCAAATTTTCTATATTTAGTTCATGCTTAAGGATCTCATTTGCTTTTTCTAAATTGTCATCACAATCTTCAATAAAAACTTTAGATTCCTTTTTAGATCTCAAATCTTCCAACTTTTTTTTCAATTTCTCAATGAGGTTCTTTGCATCATCATATTTTCTTTTCAAAGTGTCTTTTTAAATAGTAAGCATGTCAATCTATTCAAGAGCTTCTTCAAGATTCTTCTGTAGTTGATCCATATCCATAGAGATCTTACTCAAGCTGCTAGGCTTTCTTTGAATGATTCTTTTCTGATTAACTAAGCTCTGATACCAATTGTTAGAAATAGGGAATACTCAAAGGGGGGGTGAATCAATATTCTACAAAATTTTACTTTTGCCTAATTATGGATATAATAGATTATCTTTACACATGCATAACATGAGAAGCTAAACAACATGCATAGCAATAAAACTAAAGAACTCATAACACATTATTTGTTCTCAAGGAAACCCTGGCCAAGGGAAAACCTCGGTGGGGATGGTACCAACAAAGATCCACTAATCAAAAGTATCCTATTAAGGATGTTGACCTTGTTAGGAATCTATTACAAGCATATAGTGTATCGGTCCTGATTAAGGGACTATAGGCCTTGTTAGAAGTCTCAACCTTGTTAGGAGTTGGCAGTACAAAATGTGATTACCAAATGAGCCCACTGCCCAAACAAGTAATGTACAATATACACTGATTACAAAAGAAGGTTAAGTTACATAACCTTATACTACTTGCATCAATGTCTCTTTGCTACTCTTTCACTATCACTATTACATATGCATCATATATTTCGCATCATATCACTGCTTCATTACATTTCATTACTTCATCATACATCTATATCTTTTCTTACAATTACAATTACATTTATACAAATAACTTTATCTAAGGGTTAACATCTAGGATGTCGTCCCTTTATATTGTTAAGTCATTATTTTGATAAACAAAATAATCACTTAACTCTTTACCAATTCTATCTTCATATTATGTCTTGTCGGCTTGACACTCTCTTCAGTAAAACTATCATAACTTCTTCCGTACATGTCGTACTGACTTGCACTCTAAGATGGGTGTTCAATAGTCATCATAGAGTCTATGTTCAAGTGCGCAAGAACTGAACTTACTCCAATCAACATCGCAAACAAAAATTATCTCCAAGTTCACTGGTACAAACACTGTCTCATACTTAGACAATTTTGCATTGCGCTCTATCATACTAGCTCTCTAACCTGTGCAATCTTCATGTGGATCATATGTTGCCATAATGACAACATCTATGTAATCAAATCAGCCAAATTGCCAAAAAGTGTATATGAACCAAAGTGATTATAAGTATCCCGTGTTTATTGTAGGTCCTCAAATATGTGTTGGAAATGATGTGGCCTATGTGAATATGAAGTGCATAGTAGCCAATATCCTTGCACGTTATCGACTAGAAGTTGGAGGACATCAAGTTAAGCCCAATCTTATCATAACTCTATTCATGAAGCATGGCTTAAAAGTCACCTTGCATGCCAGAAATGACATTCTTTCCTAAGAATATAGTAATAGTGTATGTATGTTTCTATATATAATAGCTTTGGTTAGCCTCTATTATTATTCATATTTTAACATTCAATCTTATTCATAATGTAATATATATTGAACCATATTATGAAATATTTAAATATTAGTATACCTATCTATTCTAGTCCTAATTTAATTATAAGTTTAAATAATAATTTTAAATAAATCAATTGAATATAGATTAAAATTAATAATTATCGTAAGTTTATCATTTTAAATGTATTTAGAGAATGATAATAATGGCATATTCACCATGTTTTATTTGAAGAGAGTGTTGTTTGCCTCTTTTGTGGTGATTTTGTGTCAAGCATTTTTACAAATTGCCATATCATATGTAAGGAATGGTGGTTCCCAATGCATCTTATATGATGATAGTCTATCTTAGTTTTTTGTAACAATGTTTAGTCTTAAGAGTGGTAGTGTTCACCTGCTTCCCTAAAGCCCCTGGTAAGAAATTGTGAAAATTAAAGGGTATCTCTAATTCCCTTCTAAGGGACACAACGCCACTGGTAAATGCTCAAAATTGTGCTATGTGATCTCTGATTGTAAAGCTCCTAGTAATAAACTTTGAAAATTAAAGGGTATCTCTACTTCCCTTCTGAGGGTCTCGAGCATTTTGATGTCTTGGAATTCTCACTTGCAATGTGACATTGGTGAGGTTGGCTAGATTGGTCATCTAATAAGAAGGATAGGAAGCCATAAATGAGACAAATTGTTAGGGATAATGAGTCTTGCTACACACTGATCTCGCCACATTGGAAAACAGTATGCCTCTTCTTTTAGATATCTCTAATTTTCATTCATCAATGGTTTCATCAACTTTGATGTAACTCTTCATGGCTCAAGAAATATTGACAACACAAACTTCAGAATGCAAGAACCAACTAATTTAATGCTCATAGAGAATGTAACATGCAAGACAAATACAAAAGACTAGTAAGGGAGAAGAGCCACAATGTGCACACCCTAACTTTGGGAGTCCAAGTAGGTCGAAATGTCCACCTCGGACCCAAATTGGCTTAATCATCTCCTATTATACAACACCATTTTAGCCAATAAAATTAAACATAAATAATTTTTAAAATTAATAATAAAAAATGTAACCTATTAACTTCATCAAACATAATTTTAGAATTCTTTATGCTCTATATTCATGGATCTTGTAGTTGGTATAAAATTAATTATTAACAACTAGTCAATGCCTTGAATAAATACAATAATATTGTCTACAATAAGTGCTAAGAAGAAAATACTAAAATAAATAGTGCTTAGAAAAATAAATATAAATAAAGAGGCAGAGAAATAGAGATATAAAGATGAGTACATTTTTTGTTTGGTGTGTTCTTGATTGCTCTTTTAAATTGGTCTATAGTGATGGTTATGAGGAAAGAGAATACATTTATGTCTAGTCCTTTGTATTTGGTAGAAAGGTTTTTCCCAATAAACTGGGAAAGCGGTTTAGTTGGCTTCATTAAACAAGTCTCATCTTATAAATATAATCTTTTTAGTGTTATCCTGCTGCGCATCAATTCTTGCTACTATCTTTTTTTCTGCACTAGATTTGTATACAGATTTCTAAGCTATGGAGGTAGTTTATATGAGTACAATGGCTACCGTGGTAGTGATTTCCCTTAGCATTATGAGATCATATTTCAGCAAAGGGCCGCTCAATTGGCCATTCATGGGTATTTTACCATGGGTGGTGTGGCATCTAGACAATATTTATGAGTAAGGGTGCAAAATGGTACTCAAGAAGGATGGGACTTTCCTAGTTAGAGGTCCTTGGTTCTTGAGAAGCAATCTCTTCTAGGTAGTCACATGTAGTCCTGATAATGTAGAGTATATTTTGAAGGACAAATTTAGCAATTTCCCTAAAGGACCCTAAATCAAAGAAGTATATTTTCACACATTTGGCCATAGTTTATTTACCTTAGATGATGAATTGTGGAACTGCCAAAGAAAGCCCACTGCAATGGTAGCAAGCAGCAGAAAATTTAAAGACATAAATTTATGCACGTTGCAGAGATCTTTGCGGCAGAAACTTTTGTCATTTCTTGAAGAGGTGAGAGAGAAAAATACCTTGGTAGATCTGCAGAATGTCCACCTTGAGTTCGCTATGAATAATATCTGGATGAATATTTTGGGGAGGGAAGTAGGAAGTGAAATTTTTGCTTTGGCCTTTGATGAAGCTATTGAGTGCTGCACTTATCATTTTCTCTGCCCTTCATTTATATGGAAGGTTATGAGATTTTGAACATGGGTTTTGACAGGAGGTTGAGAGAAGCTGAAGCAATCGTATGAGACTATGTGGAAGAGACGGTGAAGGCTAGAGTTAAGGAGCTGGAGGAAGGTAATGAATTGCGAGGAGACATATTGTAGCTTTTACAAGACCTGTGATTTCCTTCGTACAATTTTATTTTTTTGCTTTGTTTTCTTCGAGCTAATTTAATTTTTTCAATGATGTCTCTATGTTTTGTCCTTTAACAATTTTACAAAGCAAGGGATTCACTTTTTTTTTTGGAGTTAATTTTAAACTTGGGAGATTATAACTGATCTTCCTCATTGTTTTAATAACCTTATTAATAATCTTTAAGAGTTACAAGTTCTCTTTAAACATGAAGTTGTTTAAACATTTTGATTCCTCTCTTTGAATTTCACTTGGACTGGTCCAAGAGGTTTAGGTTAGTTGGTTGAAGCAATGAGTTCTCATTGTGGAGACCCTAGTTGAAATCCCAAGAGGGACATCTTTGTGGAATTTTAAGTTGTGACTATTGGTCTTCCAATTGTTGTTTCTAGTGCAGCGGCTCATAAGGAGCTCATAAACTTGTAAACTATCTAGTGTGGTTGTCTCTTGTTGTTGATTGAATGAGATCAAAGTTTGTAAACTATCTATATATAAAAAATATATATTCACTTGGACTTCAATCTCCCACCCTAAGGGTAGGCTTTACCTTTTTCTAGTACCTTCCTTCTTGCAATATCTTTTGGAGATGATAAATATTTAGCCACAAATATATTTTTTCTTTAGCTATAGTGTGCTCAAAGTATTCAACTTCACATGGCCTCTTGTTAATAAATTTTTTTCAACCCGGCTAACTTTCATGAATGTACTTAATACTAAATAAAATAAAATACAAAATTGTAAGAAAAATGAATTGTTCTATTGATTCAAGATATTACAAGACCTTCTTGATGAAATAGTAAAGATTAGATTAAGTGACAATAAATGAATTATGATTGTCTCATTATATAAATCGATTAGATACAAATTTCCATACAAAAATTGTATTCTTAATAATAAGTTATTAAAAATTAAACAAATTAAAAACCTTTAAAAATAAAACTAAAAAGTTACTAAATTTTACATTATCTATTAAATATTCCAACAATAACCACCCATTTTATGTAGAGTATCTCTTTAACTCTCCTATCTAGTCAACCCTTTGTAACTTACCAATGTGTATAACATTAAAGTTGTAAATTGTTTAAAAAAATAAGCAAAAACTAATTTTACAAGGACCCAAAATCTGAAGAGTAACAAATATAGATAAATAGATAAATCAACTGGAACAAACAAAAAAAAACTAAGGGGGACACAAAAAACCCCTAACAACTAGCACCGAAATAGAGCAAGAAAAAAAACTTAACAAAAATAGCAAAATAAAACAGGGACTACCATCCTCTCAGCTTCTAAATGCAATCTTCCATCTTCTTCTCTAGCTCTGTCACATGCTTCAGGTTCTCCCTGAGACCTTCAATCTCCTTGTTTTCCAAAGTGTCCTAGCTCTTCTTTCCTTTAGTTCTGGGCCCATGTCCTTTCCTAGTATTTTTGTTCATCTACATGGCTTCGCATTCTATCTTTTCCAGCATGTTAACCAACCTGTGGAGATTACTGGTTGAAGATTTCATGCTTTCGATAGAGTACTTAAGAAGGTTCTCCAAAGTGTTTTCATGTTAACAAGCCCATGGAGATTAAAGTTGTACATTGTTTCTAAGTGTATCAATCAAGTTTTCTTCATGCATTAGCTTTATGTACTACTACCCTAGCCATGTCATGGTTCTCTTGGCTTATAAGCATTCATCCACATATCGAGGAATAAAACATCTCTAAACTTTCCAAAATTTTGAATTCAAAACATTTGAGAAAAGGATATGATATGGTGGGGATTTTTTATTGGGAGAATTGAGAAGCAGGAACTATTTGTAGGCTACTCTATTTAAAACTATGAGGCTTCAACCTCACATTCCTACAGTTTTTAGAGAAGCGAGAATTGACAATGTTCTACCAAATGAAACCCATGTTAAGAAAGGCACCAAGTTCCTGTTATTCATTTATGGCACTAATAGAATGGAAATCATATGGGGAAATGATGCTCTTGAATTTAAGCCTAAAAGCTAAACTACTAAAGAGGGGTTATGCATGAACCAAAGTGATTACAAGTTTCTAGTGTTTACTGTAGGTTCTAGGATATGCATTGGGAAGGACTTGGTCTATGTGAATATGAAGTGCATAGTTGTCAGTATCCTTGCATATTATCGAGTAAAATTTGAAGGTGGATATCAAGTGAAGCCCAAGCTTCGGGTAAGTCTATTCATGAGGCATGGTTTAAAAGTCACTGTACATGAGAGAAATCATATTCTTTCATAAGAATATAGCAATAGTGTGTGTATGTATCTATATATAATGGCTTTGGTTAGTCTTTAGTTCGTGCCAATAGGCATGTAACTATAGCATCTGTTTGATTGTAATTTTCAATGTCACTTGTTCAATTATATCATTTTGATCTTCAAAAATTTTTGTCATCTATATAGTTCTGATATATATTGAAATTTTAGTAATTTGATCATAAATATTTATTTCTTTATTTTATTAGTTTGAAGCTTCATATAGTCCTGAGGTTTTTTTTCTATTTTTTGAATGAAATAAATAGTTTTTTTCAACTTTATAACCTACTAATATGTCATGAGATAGATGATATGACAAGATCTAATAATATATTATAGATATAAATCTAAATTTTTGACATATATTGAGATATTCGTTGCATATTGATGCAGGAACATCTCGGGCTTTGAGTAATCTTGCATCAACCAAAAACTTTCCTATTTTTTGTTGTTTGCATTATAATTGTTGCATTTATTGGTTTCATGTTGTGAAGCTTACATGATTGTGCATTGTGTAGCCATTGATCCTTAATGAATCAACCTTTATGCTCTTAGGTCCTTTAAGAGGACCTAAAGGAATATCTTCTCCTAAGACTGCAAGTCCTAATTCATTATAATTTAAAAGTTATGACCATTTTTATTGGGTATTGATTTTCAGCTTGTTTCACGCGAAATGTGGAGTTTTTTGTCTTGTGTGGTTCCATATGATGGAATTGGATCTTTCTAAGTAAGGGACATGTTATTGGATCATGTTTGGATCTAAATATAAAGGTGCATCATGTCTTATTTTTTCTTTCTTTAGTTTGGGTTTACTCTTCTAAGCTGAACCTATAATGTAATTAAATGCCTTACTAGCTGACTTGTGGCTTAACTGGCTATATATTGAGAGTTTGGGTAGATGTTTAAGGGGATATTGGTAGTAACGTGAGAGTAGAATCATATTCGGATCCTACGAGATCTTGAAGATCAGATTGTTTTCTGATAGTTGTAATAGAGGAGCGAGTGGTTTTCATGCTTGGAGACAAGGAGATTACTTGGAGGCTTGCGAGCTCAAGTTCATATCTTCCTTAGGGTTTCCATTAGTTGCTGATTTGTTTCAGTGCTAGACTAGCTAGAGGGATAGCATAAATACTTTGATTGTATTTGGCCCTAATTCAGAAGGCCTTATAGCTGGGCATGTTAATGAAAATTTAGTTGAAAACTTATTCTTATAGTGTTAGTCCACATTGTGGTGTTTTGCTTCTTGTTTGGACTGTCCTTAATTGGATCCTCCTTACTTGACCTACATCCAGTGGTATTAGAGCTTGAATATCTTGAGTTTGTAAACTAGTTGAGGTTGTTTGGACTAGGACATTGTTGTTGGCTTGTTGCTTTGGATTTGAATCTTTGAGGATGCCTCTAAGAAGATTGGATCCTAGGGCGATTGCAGATCTTTGTGATGTGGTGGAAGCGAATATTCTTGAGAGGTTTACTCAGTGGGAAACTAATTTCTTGAACTGGGTTGATGACCTTGTGAAGGAAAATGTTGTTGAGCTTTGTTGAACTTACCAGAGTTGGAGCATGTTGATCCAGAGGAAAGTTGTTTGGCCAGTTTTTAGATTTCTCCTAGAGAGAAGACATCTTGAGAAGGTTTCTTGTGATAGTATAGAGGTTGAAGAGGTATGTGATATTAGTTTATGTGATCAATTGGTGGACTCTAACATGAAACCTACAGAGAAACTTATAATTGTTGCTGAGATACCTATGTTTACTAACATTGTGGTTGACCTTGTTGATGCTTGTAAGAAGATTTGTTTTCATGTTAAGTTCATTGTGTCTAACATAGAGATTACAAAGCATATGGTTGGGTGTGATTGGGCTGCTGTTGGTGAAGAGTTATCCGTTGTTGAACACCTTTGTGATGATGGTGTTACCGACTTGCTTTTATTCGGTGTTAAGGTGTTGATATTGTTTGCCGGTTGTGGACTTGAGTTACTGGTTGATAGTAATGAGTCTTGTTCTTATTTGATACACTATGATGATTTGAAGGGTCAATTTGTTCTTTTTCTTGAGCATGCTGATTGGTTGGTTCTAGATCGGTTGAGGAGGGCTTGGCTGATGGACTTGTTCATTTTCCTAGTTTTATGGATTGGCAAACCTTGTGTGAAGATGAAGTGGAAAAGTGTGAAAAGTGAACACTTGGAGGACATGTATGTGAAGAACCAATTTGGGGTTTATGTTCAGAATCCTAGTAGATTTCCTTCCAACCATTGAGAACATCTTTTCAAACCTGGGGTGTCTAATGTAGGAGCATCTCAGGCTTTGAGCAATCTTGCATCAACCAAAAACATTTCATGTTTTCTATTGTTTGCATTATAATTATGGCATTTATTGGTTTCATGTTGTGTCAAGTTTACATAATGTTGAGGACCTATTTTGGAACCTTCTCCTATGATCGCATAAGGATTTGATGGATCATTTCAAAGTTAGAGTTGTTTTCCTTGCCGTTAGAGCTGTATTTTCCTGCTTTTTGGGTGCTGATTATGCATTATGTAGCCATTGATCCTTAATGAATCAGCCTTTTATCTCTTAGGGCCTATAAGAGGACCTAAAATAATATCTTCTCCTAAGACTGCAAGTCCTAATTCATTATGAGTTAAAAGTTATGACCATTTTTCTTGGGTATCGATTTTCATCCCGTTTCATGCAAAACATGGAGTTTTTCATCTTGCGTGGTTTTGTATCATGGAATTGGATATTTCTAAGTTAGGGAAATGTTCTTGGATCATGTGTGGACCTAAAAATAAAGGCGCATCATGTTTTGTTGTTTCTTTCTTTAGTTTGGGTTTACTCTTCTAGGGTGGACCTATAATGTGATTAAATGTTTGACTGGCCGACTTGTGGCTTAACTAGGTATATATTGAGAGTTTGGGTAGATGTTTAAGGGGATATTGGTAGTAACATGAGAGTAGAATCATATTTTGATCCTGCAAGATCGTGAAGATCAGATTGTTATTTGATAGTTGTAATAGGAGAGCTAGTAGTTTGCATGCTTGAAGAGAAGGAGATTGCTTGGAGGCTTGCAACCTCAAGTTTAGATCTCCCTTAGGGTTTCCATTAGTTACTAATTTGTTTTAGACTTGGACTAGCTAGAGGGATAGCAGAAATACTTTAATTATATTTGGCCCTAACCTAGAAGGCCTTACAGTTGGGCATGTTAATGAAAATTCAGTTGAAAACTTATTCTTATTGTGTTATTCTGCATTGTGGTGTTTTGCTGCTTATTTGGACTATTCTTAATTGGATCCTCCTTACCTGACTTGCATCACATATTTAATAGATAGAACATTTTAGAGCTATAGATTTAAATGTGTCTATTTTCTCTACTTGTCAAAAAAATAATCAAGCAATTTAAACAAGTACAATTGAGTTCAGAGAAATGAAATTTAATATTTATTATTTTTAAATACATTTTCAATATTATTATTAAATAAACATTTCAGCATTTGAATTATACAATTGTAATTAAAAAAATAATCAATTAAACTAGCATTTTGTTTATGGTATTCTCTATTTTCTTTTTTTATCTCTATTTTTTTTCAATAGTCCTATTTGTAACAAAAGAAAATTCAAAATTGTTTTCACAAGTTTTCTCTTCAGTGTAAATCTCAATAATGAACGCATGGTTTTTTCATTCCTCATCTTGCAACAATTTTTTTTTAAAACTTGACATTGCAAGATTTCAAAAACTACCTCAAACTTCAAATGCTTCCATTGTTCATAATGTAATGATCTTATTAGTACTTGTCGGTAGGCTAAGAAAGTACCATGACAACCTTTTATGGATTTGATCCCCTCTTAACTAGTTATTAAAAAATAATATTTCTACCAATCAAAATCTATTATTTTTATTAAATCTTGTTACAAAATTAATTTTTCTAGTATAGATGCACATTTTTTATGTTTTTAATTCAACAAAATTAATTTACAATTTTTATATTGGCTGAAAAAATTATCCTCTTATACATAGATTTGGTGGAAGCACTAACTCTAGTACAATGATGCAGGGGTATTCTAGGGTACTCGGTGAATTTGCAGAGAGTTGTGTTGTTTTGGTTTTGTGGTACTCAGTTGTAGCTTTAACCAATGGTCTCAGTTATTGAAGGAAGCTCGGTCACTGAAGGAGCTCGGTGAAACCTCTTACTCTCAGTGGAACTTGTGCTCGGTGATGCCTATGTTGCTCGGTGTTGCTTGGCTTGGTCAATTGTTTCACTGATGCTCGATTGTTTCTTTAGCGCTCAATTGTTCTAGTTTCCCGATTGGAGTTCTTCAGGATTTGGTTGGCTAACTTGGTGCATTTATTGTTGATATCTTTTGTTGTATTCTCCTATGTAGATCTAGAGGCCAACATGGAGAATTAAATTTTTATAAGGCTATTTATGAGTAGATGGTTGTTGCATTTAATATTTGTTTATAATAGGAGGTGACTTGGCTTAGGATTTAATTGTTTCATCCAGCTAACTTGTGGCTGAAGATTAGTATTTAAGGGGTGTCTGGGTAGTTGTATAGGAGCATATTTGGGAAGATAGAAGGATAGAATTTTAGATCCTGCAAGATCTTGAAGATCATATTGTTATCTGATATTTTTTCATAGTAGAGCTAGTGTGTAATGCCCCACCAAGGAACCCTCGGTACAAAGGCATAATTACATGACAAAACATGGGGAATAATTTTTTTTAAACAATAAAGTAACAAAATATTATCTCATTTGATTATACAACATAAATAGAAGTCAATAGAATGAAGAGATTATACTACTTTGTCATGTTCAAATAACAAATGATTATGATTACATACCTAAATGTTGCTACCTTGCTTTTGCATTAGGACCACCATGTCCAACACCTGTAAGTACACACATGTCTATACAACTGGGTGTAAATATTAGATACATGATCATAGATAAATACTTTATTGATATCTTAACTAAGAGAATCATTATTAAGAAGAAGTGAAATCATTTCATTAGAACTTAAAGACAAACCCTAAGGGACTAGACCTAAGCCTCGGGGGCTCATCATTGATGTCCTTGCCTATGTTCATGCTCAGAGACTTCGTAGTTTGACCCTTCCAATATAACTATCTATCTATAAGATCATAAAAAAAATGGGTACACAATCCCTTCTAGGGTATCTATTTATCTAGGCTTGACATAGGGAAAAGTTACACATAAATATCCTCATGAGGTCTACTTAAAGATTTAAATTCAAGGAAAAGAAATGACACTAAAAAAATATATAAATAATATCCTCAACACCATGCGTACAAAAATATGTATTTGCACAAGTTGAGTTACATAATTCTTTGACAACCATAAAGAATATATCTAATAATGGTGAAAACCAATAAGAATATTGAAGTCTTATATAACTCATAAAGACAACATGCAAATGAGAGATAACATAAAAACACTCTTCTTTTAAAGAGAGAAACTTAAAATAAGAACTAAAGACTCTCTTGGGTATGAATGACTCTTAAGCCATTGCATATAAAGCTCAAATCATTAAATCATATATAAGAAGTAAATAAAATAAGAGGGTTTACTATATTTTAAATCTTAATTATTAATGAACTGAGGCAAGTATTATAATCTTGAATATAATTAAACATGAATGTGGATAACTACCCTTTACCTATAAAATAGACATAAATATGGACTTACTAATCTCCTTTCTTTCTCTATGCTTAGGTGACTAGCTAGTTATGGCTAATAACTATTTGATATAAACCAATTTAAAATCCTTGATGTCCAAAAATATTTTCTAAAAGACGCATTGGACAAATCTATCTATCTACCAAGCTTATTTAAAAATGTCATCATTTAGAATAATTAAGTACAATAATCATTTTTAAGTAATCAACAAAAATGTAATAAAACACATCAAGAAAATAAGTATTTGAACTTCATAATTTGACATACATAGGTCTTAAGTTTATTTAAAATATATTACTACATAGCCATCTAATAGATTCATAAATAATCTCATTCATCATTATAAATAATAGAAGAAAATAAATAACGAAATAATATTTATAATACAATAATTAAGATAAATTAAATATGCATAACTTCCAAAAAAGTATTCTATATGTATTTATGCATTAGTTTATTATTTTATCTTATTAACCTAAATACAAATAACTCAATCCAATTCAACATCCTAATCAAAGAGATAACATAAATTATTCCTAGATGTAACATTTGAATATAATAGTCCTCTATTTCCTAATCATAGACTCTTAATCATATATTTTTTTTATCTATATTCAGTATAGATTTATTACATTATTTTACTATCAATCATTAAATCTATAGACATGAAGAGATCATATTTTTCATAAAATTCTACACCACTAAGTAAATTAGATTTTACACAGAAATTAATAGCACTACATAAATCAAATTTTATACCTAATAATCAGATTTTCCATGAAACCTTATGTCACTCCATAGAACAGATTTCATTGTCAAATAAAGGAAGATAAATGTATCTCTTCAACCCATATTTTTTCAACTTTGATTTCTTATTTAAAAGGTTTAAAAAAAAAAAAAACCCCATATATGATAAATCTGATTACAAAATTGACATTAAAGAGGCAAAGATTATGCAAGAAGGAAACATGCACAAGAGGATTAGAAATTTCATTTTACATATAACCATGCAGATTTTTTTCTAATGAAGACAGCCATATTAAAAACAATGATGATTGTTTAAACAAGTATTTCCCTCATTTCAGCAATGAGAAAATATTTTCTAATTAATTAGGATGGATGTCAAAGGGGTTCTAAATCTAAGCACTAAGTAATAAATTCCAATACCTAAACAATTAGGTTAATAAAATTTAGTTACAGTGGTCTTATTGATCTGAATTTACTATCCTAATACGGTTACAAGAAGAATAAAAGACATCCACAGGCTATACTATATTTGACAAAGAAATAGCTAGAAGGAAACATGCAAGCACACCGATATATATGCTGCAATAAAAACTTTAAACTGTAATTCAACAATAACTAAAAAGTAGTTACAAAAGTATTTAAACAAACTACAGACCATGGATTTGCTAAGGTAACTATTAAATTCAGCACCTTGATTATTGGAGTAAAAGCAATGTTTAATATATTTGAAGAAAAGACACAGAGATATATTATTATAGAGGAGAGCATCAAATGACATTAAGGAGACCAACATTTGTCGCTCCATATCAATCATTAATGATAATAGATTATTTATATGCTGAGACTATTTATTTTTTTATGTGGAAGGAAAGTGGAAAGAATATCAACGGTTCTATGAAAAAATGAATTCTACTAATCAAAAGAGTTTGAGCATACATGAAAAGTGAGTCTATTAGAATGCTAATTATCATTTTGGAATCCATTATGAATAATCTATTACAGAGGAGCTTGAGTACCTTGAAATATGATAAATGTATTACTCCCGATAAGATAACTCAATAATTCCAAGCTCTCTTCATAATGTTGCAGCGATAATGTTCTGATTATAATCAATGTCCCCCACTTTTTTTAAAAACCAGATGCTCTCTCCCCTTCTTATACTCCTCTCCTCAACCGTTTTCAATAACCAACCCATCGTGAATAAAATAGAGTAATATTTCTCCCTAAAAAGTTAACAAGAGATCTGTATATTAATTACCCACTATTCTTTTAGTCTTAGCTTTAAATTCCCTCATACGTAGGAGTCTTATTAAGTTAAAAGGTAAGATTCTTCACTAAGGAATAAGATTCCTTAACTTAGCTAGTATCTTCTTTTTTTATTATAATGAGATTTTTTTTGTTTTTTTTTATAAAATTCATTTTATATAATAATTTGTTTATAATCTTTTTATAAAAGAATGTAATAAAATAAATAAATAAATTTTTTATTTTATAATCAAAATATTTAAAATTTGTAAATACTATTTAATATTATATATATATATGTATTTTTTTTTTTAAATATATAAAAATAATAATAAAGATCTTTTTTATCAATAACATATTTAATTTAAAGAAACTATTTATTATATTTCTTTTAGATTTATAAAGAGAAATATTTCATAAATTAAATTACATTGTTTGTAATGTGCAACATATTTAACATATAATAATATCAAACTAATTAAACTATATATTTATGAAATTCATACAACCACATATATTATTTGCATATTTAGGTCTATGTGTATAGTCTAGAAACATCAACTAACAATTTACTATAAGAGATGAAAGGTTTACTTACCATAATAGTTCCTTACCGAATCTAAACTAGAGGGGTACTACATAGTGGTTTACATGCTTGGAGACAAAGATATTTCTTGGGGGTTTGTGAGTTAAAATTTAGATCTTCCTTAGGGTCTCCATTAGTTTCTGATTTGTTTTAGAGCTTGACTAGCTGGAAGATTGCAGAAATACTTTGATTTTATTTGGCCCTAACCTAGAAGGCCTTATAGCCAGGCATGTTGATGAAAATCTAGTTGAAAAAAATGTCTTGTTGTGTTATTCCACATTGTGGTTTTCGTTTGTATGTGATGACTATCCTTAATTGGATCCTCCTTACCTATCCTACGTGAGGTGGTATCAGAGCTTAAAGATCTTGAGTGTGTAAACCGGTCTCCAGTTGAGGTTGTTTGCACCAGGACCTTGTTGGTGACTTATTGCTTTGGGTTTTTGAAAATCTTGAAGGATGCCTCCGAGATGATTGGACCCTAGAGAGATTGCAGTTCTCTGTGATGATGTGGAAGTGAATATTACAAAGAAAGTTAAAGTTTATTTCAGATCTGAGATTGAATTGATGAAGAATGACATGATCGTTGAGGTCATGAGAGATATTGTTTGTATGCTAAGGAATCTTGGTAGTAAAGATGGTTATGAGGAATCTATTGAAGACTTTGAAGCTGTTGGATCTAGTGGTGATGACTGGAGAGATAGATCTAGTGAAGATAAAATTAGTCAGTTGCATAGATCTAGAGCTCATTTAAGTACTAGTTACCAAATAGAAGTTTCTACTTTCTTCGGTACTTTGAGACCCTAGGACTTGATTGATTGGATTGGTGAATTATAAGAATTCTTTGAGCTAGAAGAAATTGAAGATCCTCTTCAAGTAAGATTGGCACAGACTAAGTTGAAAGGACATGCTGCTCTTTGGTGGAAATAATTACAAAGAGATAGAGAAGATGAAGGTGAAAGAAGATCAATCAGTGGAGGTTGATGGTGACTAAATTGAAAGCTAAGTTCATACTTGTCGACTATGAGCTTGACTTTTTTAAGAAGTTGTAGAATTTGAAGTAAAA
This sequence comes from Chamaecyparis obtusa, assembly GCA_027943335.1. NCBI lineage: Eukaryota > Viridiplantae > Streptophyta > Pinopsida > Cupressales > Cupressaceae > Chamaecyparis > Chamaecyparis obtusa. The sequence goes on along the minus strand of BSBK01003507.1, from coordinate 472,611 downwards.
AGATTTGACTATGGAGGACTATACCGAGGAGTTCTATAAGTTGACTATTCATTTTGGACACAGAGAAATTGGTAAAGGAAAAGTAGCTCGGTGTGTGAATTGTTTGAGATTTAATATTCAGGATGAGCTTGGAATGTTAAAGATTGATTCAGTTGAAGATGCTTATCAGGATGCTCTAAAGGCATAAGATAAGTTGAAAAGGAGAAAACATAGTAATCCCTAAGGGAAGGAAAAGATTCATCACTCGGTGAAGGATAAACTGATCGTTGAAGATGAATCGAAGCCTGTAGAACTGAAGAAGAAGACAGGTAAAGTTATCTTTAAGGGTACTTGTTATAATTGTGGTGAAGAAGGACACTGTTCTTTCGAGTGTACACAGAAGAAGTTTGGCGACCGAAGGACTATTGTAGTAAATGGGAACATTCAAAATGAACCTAAATCTGAGAAATTTCTGGTTCAGAGAACATTTCTCGGTGCAAAGGAACCTTTTCAGAGGAGTAACTTGTTTAGAACTCGGTGCAAGTCTAGAGGTAAACTTTGTGATGTAATTGTTGACATTGGTAGTACTGATAACATTGTTGCTAATGACATGGTTCAGGAACCTTGTTTGAATAGAATGATGCATCTTCATCCTTATAGGATTGGCTGGATACAAAATTTTTAGATTGGCCAGTATAAGGATCTAGTATTGTGTGACATTGTGGAGATGAATAGTTGTCATATATTTCTCTGTAAACCTTGGTAGTATGATTGTAGAGCTATGTATGATTGTGTCAAGAATGTGTTTACTATTGAGAAGGATGACATAAAGTTTCCCCTGATGTCTTTGCTAGATACAACACTCAGTAGGAGGATCTTGAGTATTGGTAGTCGAGTTGAGTTGTCAGATCCTGAGAGAATGGATGATTAGTATGGAGAATAGACATGTTTGTTATCAAGGAAAGACTTGAAGAGACAGAGGAAACAAAAGTGGAAGAGTATGCAAGCTAAAAAGTTGGAGGAATTTCATGTGAAGAAACAATTTGGGGTTTATGTGCTGAATCCCTGAAGATGTTCTTCCAATCTATGAGAATATATTTTCGAACCTGGGGTGTCTGATGTAGGGGCATTCTAGGGTACTTGGTGAATCTGTAGAGAGGTTTGTTGTTTTGTTTCTATGGTACTCGGTTGCATCTTTAACCGATGGTCTCAATTATTGAAGGAAGCTCGGTTGCTGAAGGAACTCGGTGAAACATCTTACACTCAGTGAAAATTATGCTCGGTGATGCCTGTGTTTCTCAGTGTTTCTTGGCTTGATCGGTTGTTTCACTAATGCTCGATTATTTCTCTAGCACTTGGTTGTTCTGATTTACCGACTGGAGTTCTTGGAAATTTGGTTGGCCGACTTGGTGCATTTATTGTTGGTAGCTTTTGTTGTATTCTCCTATGTAGATCTAGAGGCCGACATGGAGAAATAAATATTTCTAAGCCTATTTATGAGCCAATGGTTGTTGCATTTAATATTTATTTGTAATAGGGTCCGACTTGGCTTAGGAGTTAATTGTTTCATCCAGTCGACTTGTGGCTGAAGATTGTATTTAAGGGGTGTTTGGATAGTTTTTTAGGTGAAGATTTGGGAAGATAGAAGGATAGCATTTTGGATCCTGTGAGATCTTGAAAATCAGATTGTTATCTGATAGTTTGTAATAGCAGAGCTAGTGGTTTGCATGCTTAGAGACAGAGAGATTTCTTGAGAGTTTGCGAGCTCAAGTTCAAATCTTCCTTAGGGTTTCCATCAGTTGTTGATTTGTTTCAGAGATGGACTAGTTGGCAAATTGCATAAATAATTTTATTGTATTTGGCCCTAACCCGAAAGGCCTTACAGCTAGGCATGTTAATGAAAATTTAGTTGAAAAACATTGTCTTGTTGCATTATTCTACATTGTGGTGTTTGGCTGCATGTGAGGACTGTACTTAATTGGATCCTCCTTACCTGTCCTGTGTCATACAATTTTGAAGGCAATATTACAGGGGCAAATTGGCAGAATACTTTACCATGTTCTTGGATATAAATATATTAAATTAAATAATAAAATTTATCATATGTATTATAATTAGATGTTATATATTTAGATTATAATTATAATTTAGGTTTTATATATAAATTGAAATATAATTATAATCTAAATATTAATATATTTAACTTTTTCATTGATATATTTTATATTAATTAATTTATAAATTAATGATAATAATATCTATTAAATATATTTATACTAAATAATTATAATTTATTTTTAAAATGCTAAATAATATGATTTTATATGAACTATGTAAGAATATTGAATTAAACAAAATAAGAAAATATCTTAAAAGATTCAACTATCATTATAATTAACATTAGCAACATAATTTTAGATTATAATATTTGAATTATAAAAAAATTATTGCTTATATTATAACTATTAAAACTACAATAATTAAAAAATTAATATGTTTAATCAAAATATTTTTTTTGAAATTTAAATTTACTTTTAAATTGTTCTCATAATTAATTTATATATCATTTATAATTCATTCGTTAATTAGATTATATAATCGGCAAGTACTTGCCACTATGTGGCACTTGTTCATAATGTAATATATATATATGTGGAATCACATTATGAGATATTTAATATGTATATATTCTAATCATAATTTAATTATAAATTTTTAAAAAATAATTGAAAATTTAGATTAAGATAGACCTTTTTTTTTGCAATCACTCCATTACTTTATGATCTTGTGTATAGAAATAATATTCAAATTATAGTGTCACATATTTGTGGCCTCGATATAGCTTTAAACATACCATGATATAATAAGAAGTAATTTTTCTACTCTAAATTATTAGGCTACACAAAAGAAGATAGTAAAGGAATAAGAAAAAAGGTGACATAAGAATCTATAGATGGCTCACAAAGAATATGTAAATTTGAAATGTTATATATATGGAAATTAGGACCCTTGAATGTAACTTCTAGGTAAGAAGGTAGTTTAAAAGCTATAGTACATTTCTCAAAGTGATTATATATTTAAATATTTCACAAATTTAGTCAATTCCCATATACGTCATGTGCATGTGTGTGAGGTATGGAGAATCCACATATATGTGATAATGAGTGACATTTTTAATTTTACAAGCTTTGTTATATTTTATTAGATTTGATCAATGAGGTCCAAAGAACCAAAAATAGTTGATTGGATCTATTATTAGTGTGCGAATGAATATCAACATCAAACAAAAAAAACATTCCTACATTCTATTAATGAGACATCAATAATTGGTTTATCTTTGAAGAATGTGCAAAAGCATCTAAAAAAGGAGAGGTCTAAAAATATCATTGATAAATATTTAATCAATTGTCCAATTAAAAAGTGTAGAGAATGAAAACATGCCGAATAAATTAAGCTAAACAAGGTAAACAATGGTTGTATTAGTATAACTATTTTGATAGCAACATTTCTGCATATGTTTATTGTGCTTGATAATTTATATCTTGTAACTCTAGCCATAGTACTACTACTTTGTAATATCATTTCAATTACCTACTTATAATACATCTTCTATTTAGAGAATGGTAGTAATGTTATATTGATCATGTTTTATTTGAAGAAGAGTGTTGTTCACCTCCATTTTGATGATTTATTTTTCATGCATTTTTACAAATTGGCCATATTTTATCTATGGAATAGTCATTCCTAATGCATCTTCTATGATGATACTAATAATATTAAATATATGTGATGTAGAAAAATGTGTGTGAATGTTGTGTGATATGAATGATCTCTATGAATAGATAGGATTAGGGAAGGTAAGACCTTCCTCTTCACCCCAAATTCCCAAAGGAAAGATCGAAATAGATTAACCATAAGAAAATGGCCAATGCATAAATGAATGAATAGATGAAGAAAAGAAGAAAACCTTATATTCTTTTATGGAAAAGAGGATTAAAATCTTAATTGAATTGAAGAAAAATACTAACCTCAAAGTATGAAAGATCTGAAAAATGTTGTTTTTTGGTGTTGGTAATGAGTTTCCAGAAATTTTGCAATAGGATCTGGAATAGAAACACAGAGATAGAGAAAACCCAAAATTCTATTCCTTTTTTGAGAAAGGTCGACCTTGACCCCTTTATGTTGACCTTGACCTATGCTGCTCTAATGGAAATTATGTTCGTGGATCCTGAAAGTTTGTCGAAAAGGGTATCTAGATTTACATTGTAATTAGTTGTTTCGCACCTCTTCCTACAAGAAAAATGGTTTTTTTTTGTTGGGATGAGGGGTTTGCCTTGGTCAAACCCTAGTTTTGGAATTAACATTAGAATTGAATTGAAATTGTAGTAATAAACAAAGTAAATGAAATAATTCACCTTGCGTATGTTGAAACCTTTGTGGAGGATTCAAATCCTTGAATCCACAAGTATGGATGCTCCAAATGAGTCATATAATTGTATGTAGGATGTCTCTCAAATTATCTTTAGATCTTCAATACCAATCTTGAATGGATCTAGGAATAGGGAGAAGCTTGAATGGATATGGATGGAGAGATCTTCAGCAAGAGGGCTCCATAGAGATTGAATTCTTCAATGGCTACCAATGGATCTCCTTGATGAATTAGATCTTGAATGCTTGAATTCTTGAAGATGGATGAATTCTTGAATACTTTTCTTCTCCTTATTTATTTCTTCTTGATTGCTTGATTTAGATTTCTTGAGTGATTGAGAGATGGGATGTAAAGATGGATTGAAATAAGAGGGGAAGGGTTCCTTGTATACTAGTCTAGGGAAAAAAATTCTAGAGAGGACAAAATAGAAGAATTAAATTCCCATTAATCCTATACCCTTGGAAGTGGACCTATATTAAATATTGTTTAAGATTTTACCTTTTCGAAGCCCGAAACAACCAACCTGGAAGTGAGAAAATAAATATTTATGAAACCTGACATCCAGAAACCTTTGGATTTTGAAATTTGGACCCTAGGTCAAGGTCAAGGTTGACCCTAACCTAGGTCAGGGTTGAGGTTGACCTTGACCTAGGTCAAAGTCATCAAGGTCAACCTTGACCTTGACCCTAAGGTCAAGAACCTCAAATTATCAAAGCAGGTTGCCAGGATTAGGTAGGAAGGAAGTGGGAAATGGGGCAGAATAGGAAAAATGTAGATCCAAGTCAAAGACCTATTCAAGGCATTCAACATGACCCCAACCCACTTACTCAGAGGGCTAAACCCATCCTAAATGGAAGTGCTTCCATTTTTCGATGGTACATTTAGCCCCAACTTTATCAAGAGTATGGACTCGATGCAAACTTGTGTTAAAGGAGATCATAAAGAAAAAGACAATCTTATTGAAATCAAAGGGAAAAAGGAATCCTCAAGACCCCAGGGACTCAAGTCTTTGTCAACTCCAAGATTACAATAACAAAGACACCTCTAGAAAAAAATAGAAGAGGGTGTGTTTACCTCACCCAATAAGAACTTATGTCCCATTGTGAACCACATAAGAAAACAACACAACTGGAAAGATGGAGTTGAACTACCTAGTGAATGTGGCTACTCAGTAGTCAACACATCAAGGATTTACCCTCAGGAATATTCTATTCCAAAAGAGAAAAGCCAAAAAAAAAAAGATCTAGTCTTAAGGACACCTCTGACCTTAAGGGATCAAAAACTTGAAAATTGAAACTCAAGGGATCAAGAGATCCTATAAGATAAAAATCCATGCTTTAAGAATTAGTCACTAATCCATAAAGGGAGAAAAGAGATTTGAAAAAATATATATATTGAAAGTGTGTGTGTGCAAAAAGTAAGTAGAGCGTATGCCCCCACTTTAAATTCATTTCTAACACTTTAACAGGATCAATGGCTTAAATGGAAACATAAACAACTACACTGATTATGTTTAGACTACGAGATACCCCAAAGAGAAGACAAATCATGGGAAATACCACATAAACATACAAAGAACACAGAAGGGATCTACCTACCTTGGGGTCAGTATATATATATATATATATATATATATATATATATATATATATATATATATATATATATATATATATATATATATATATATATATATATATATATATATATATATATATATATATATATATATATATATATATATATATATATATATATATATATATATATATATATATATATATATATATATATATATATATATATATATGCAAATGAATTGACTTCATTCCCCAAAGAAAGTAGTTCCTACAATCACAACGGAGGAAAGAAAGCATAAGAGTTATGAAGAAGAGTCTTTTCGGATCACAACATGGACACCAAAAAGAATTAGTGCTACCAAGTCACAAATCCAAGCAAACTATACAAGGAAAACATTTATGAACAATAGCATAGGTACAACATAACAAGAAAACAACATATAGAAGAATATAGATACATATAGAGGAATAGTACAAAAGGTTCTATTCCTTTATCACCTTGCACCCACAAAGTAACAAGGGTTGTATAAAATAATCTAACAAACATTTAGCAAACGCATTACAGGAGAAGCACAATACAATGAGAAAACACACAAAAAATTACTATGAGGGACAAGAAAATCAAGCTCATTGCCTACTCTCCCCATCTCATTCTGGGTCATTTAGGGAAGGTGGGAAACTCGCAAGAGGGACTATATCCAATGCAGTAGGAATAATAGCCAATTCCAAACAAGGATCCTCTTGAGAATCATTATGTTTGATACCAGGTGTAATTATCAATTATGCTAAAAGCATATTAGGTAAATCAGTATCAATGTCAATAGTCTCATATTCATCATTAGTATCATCAAGATTATATTCTTCATCAAGATTAATTGAAATAGAATCTAAGATATGAGTAGAATCATCATAACCATTCATCTTAACATCATTATTAACATTAACTTCTTCTAACATATCAGGCATAGGATGGTCAATAGAAGGTAAAGAAATTTGAAGAACAAATGCATGGGCCATAGCTTGAGCCTGACGCTTCTTACGACATTCATTGGAAGATCGGTTATGTTTTGTCTTGTTTGAAATATGTTGAGAACTAGGAGGAATAACCACCAGTTCCTTCATAGGTTCTATAGGAGGATTAGTAGGATTCTTAATAGGGTAAAAAAAAACACCCAAAGCTTGATTAACAGAACTAGAAGCCATGGATAACAGAGGCATGGAAGGCATAGGCAAAAGATCACGGTTAATATCCATCTAAGACATGCTTAACTCAAGAATCTTGTGATGTTTATAGGTGTTAGTACCTACAAAAAATTTCATGGCCTTACCCATTTTCCCCTGGTCTCTGCAATGTTTTCATGTCTCTGGCTTAAACCCTAGGGCAAAAATTCAAAAATCTAGCCATTGCATGTAAAAAACCCTAGTGTGCCCTGGCCTTGTTATATTTCCTCATTACTTTTTTGGGCCACTTAAGTACCCTTTATGCATGTGGTTTATTCTCCCAGTCTTCGCTAAATCGCTTAGGAAAGTTTCATGTCCCTTTATCATTCAACGAACTAGCGATTACTTGCTTGTCGCTAGTTCTCTAGGTTTCCTGGTGGTATGCTTTTTCTTTCGGCGATTGGGCGAACACTATGTCACGTATTCTCTTGTTTCCAGGTGGTTTTCTCTTAATAGTTAGCAACTTGGCATGGTGGTTTCATTTTCTTTGGTCGCATGTTCGCGTGGTCTGCGGGCCTAGCTTTTTGCAGTCTTTCAAATCAATGGTAGGCGCATAATCTCATGGGTTCTATCAGAGCCATGAGATCATGCGACAGCCGCCCGATCTTCTGATATATTTCTTTGTGGGTCCGTTGCCACGCAAGCTAACTTGGTGGTTTCTCATTGGTTAAGGAGCGACAAATGGAGTTTTTCAGTGGGTCCTAGGTTGCCGGTGTGTCAAAGGGCTCTGACATTTGCAAAGAATCGACGGTGGGCGTATCTTCACAAGGGATGTGTCAGATGCATGAGATGTTAAGACAACCATCAATTTTAATTTTTCAAAGGTGACAAAGTGAGGTGGGTCCACTGCTACATGTACATATTTGGTTTCTCTTCATTGGTCCACATGATGATGATTTAGCAGTATGTTAGCGGACTCAAGGTTAAAAATTTATTTGGTGATTCAGAAAATGCCTTTGTTCATGTGTTCCCCAAGTTAAACCATGGTTAAGAAAAGTTTCTTGCGACTGGGAGAATGCCTTAGTCATGTATTTGTTAAGTGTTCAAGGGTTAGTTTTTTAGCGGTTAGACAAAGATAAAATATGTGGACCAATTGTCAGAAGATGCTGAGGTGGTAGTGTTTTATTGGTCAAAGAATACTGAGCTAGATATGTTGTCAAGTGGGCCTGATATCTCATTCAGGAGATTCAAGATCGACAGTTGGCTTAAAAATGCAAAGAATCTTTTGAGCCTATGAGATCTTGCGCCAACCGTCTGATCTCCCAGTATATTTTGAGGTCAACAGTAGGTGGGTCCAAAATGACAGGCAGTGCTGACATGCTCAAATTTTATTGGTCCACATAATGATGAATTGGTGGTTGTCAATGGGTCCTGGTATCCAGTGTGTCTCAAAGGGCCCTGACATCTGCAAAAGATCAACAATTGGCATAAGTTCTCATGGGTTGTGTTAGAGCTATGAGATCTTGCACCAACCATGCGATTCTCTTGCGTGCTTATCCAAACATTGCGGTGGGACCAATTTTCCAGGTCACTTTGGATGCCAGGTGTTGCTGACTCATTTGTGTTTGATTGGATGAGAATGAATGATGTGGATACATGTTAGTGGGGCTAGATTCTTCAAGCAGTAGAGGGAAGAGATCGATGGCGGGCGTATAATTTGATAGAATCTTTTAAGCTCATGAGGGCTTGAGACTAGCCATCGATTTGGAATCTAAGTCTCAGTGACATGGAGTTATTTGTGGGTCCTATGTCAGTGGTGACCAGGCAGTCTCAGCGAGTAGCATGATGATAGGTGGCATAGGCGGGCCCATGTGTGGGTCTAAGGTTTGGCGGCTTTGATAGGTTTTTGGCAGCTCTGATAAAGTTCCCTTTGGTCGCTTATTCTCATAATATTTGGTGGGATTCTAAATGATTTGGGGAATGGGCGAATATGTGTATTTTTGAAATCTCAGAATAAGTTAGTGGAGCCCTAATTTTCTCAGTGAATGAGTGAATGGCTTCAGTCGCCAGTTCACAAAATATAAACCAGATTTCTTATCAGGGGTCAAAGGTTAATCTAGCGACTTAGCAAATAAGGGTTTTTGCATATTCTCCAAATGCAACCAAGGGTTAAAGGAATGATTAAGTGATTTAGCAAGTGTAGTGTTCGCTAAATCATTTGACCTAACCAAGGTTAGGAAATATATCATGTGACTTCACGAAGTCCTTTTAGTTGCATGTTCACCGAATGACCCAGGGTCAAATGTTTGCCGAGACAAGTGGGACCGCATGTCGATTCATCACTGGAGTGTCATGTTTTGATTTGTCAAGCTGTATGATGATGAGGATTGTGTCAGTAGGCCCGACAGCTTCTATGAGATGCTAGTGTGGAAGATTTGACAGACGACATAAGATCTCATGGGGTTTGTCAGAGCTATGTGAACTTAAGACAACCATCCAATTTGAGGGCTTGTTTTCAGTGGGTCCAATGTGCTTCATGATGCTGATGTGCTCATTTTCCATTGGTTGTTGACTGATGGCGTGGCTGAAGACTTTTCAAGGGGGCCTATGACTATTATAAGATTAATGAGAACTACCCAATCTGCCAGGAAATAATAGGATTGATGGTTGCATTTTAAGCCTGAGCCTGTAGCCATTTTATTTTAAATTCAAATATCTTTGTAGGGTTTTCGCCATGGTTTGAAGCAAAAAGCCATAAAAGAAAAAATAGTTGTTCAGAATTGATTTCTCTGGGACATTTGCAGTTGGAATTGATGTAGAAGACATGGGTAACCGTGTAGATTAGATTTTCTTGCCTGGGGTGCCATGCCAAATGAATAAAAAGGATTGTTATTTAACAATAGGTGGCTAGGGTTTGGTGTTTTTTAGAGATTTCCATGTTTGGTACATGCAAGTTGATTTGTTGGCTGGCTGTGGCATTTAATTTTTGTCTCCTACAACAAGAATTTGATAAATTTGTATTTTTAGTTATCCTTGAATATGAAACCAATGCATTTGTACATTAGATTGGATCTGATTTTCTAGGGTTTCTTGGGTTTCCTACATTCTTTACTTCCTGTTGTATCGGGTTGTTGCAGATCTATTTTTACCCTAAATGATCCTTTTCCTGTTGCAATCCTTGTTCCTATAAAAGGATTTTCAAGATCATTTAGAAGGGTTCACAGTTTTGGCTCCAAGTTTCTGGTTCCAGAGCTAGTTCCATGAAGGGTCTTTTTCCTATAGATATTGCCTTCTTCTCTGCATGTAGGGTGTTCACTCTTTCCTCTCTGGTCTAGAGAATACAATACAGGTTGTAATAGTTTGTCTTATGTATGAGATTTTGATATATTTGTACTGTTATCAGGCTGTCTCCATTTGAATCCTGAACTTGTTGATTATTGCATCAAGGATGTTTAGTCTTTCTATTGTATTTCCCATGTGTCTGCAATAGAGTTGTCTTCGTAGGGATAACTAAGCTCAAGATTAGTTTTCAAATATGTATGAGCTGAAGTATCAAGGATATTTCATGCTTGTCTTCCAGTAGATGTTGGTTAATGTATTCCTTATTTATAGGTCTCTTCCAAGGGGAGGGTTAAAATCCTTTGAATTGGTGATAACATATTTGGGTACACAGGTGGATAGTTGAAGTGAGGTTTGTTAATGGTGTATGATTGATGTAAGGCATCAACATATTGGATGTATTGTTTTCTTATTTCATAGCTCCTTGTTGCAATGGTATATTTGACTTTGTTGCCCATTGGATAAGGCACCGGTCCATGAGAGATTTAGGGTATCTCAAGGGTCCTATCAACCCAACATTAAAATCATTCAATGAAATACCTTTTCCCTTCATGTTGGTAGTAGTAGGAGGTCCTTTCTAGTCTTCAAACTCATTCTATGAAAATAGGGCTATTGCATAAGATTTGTGATTCTATTGAGGTATAGGATACCTATAAGAGTTTGAAAACTATTCCACAATAATCTTTCTACAGGCCTATTGTTTGTCATGAGGTGTCTTGAGTGTGCAGATAAGGCAATACCCACCTGAGTGATGTGGAGCTCAAAGAAAAAGAAAGATTCCTTTCAATCCTCATCAATTGGACTCTTTCTTGTCAAACTTGAGTGCATAATCTGGGAATTAAGCCTGCCTATTGATTCAAGTTTGGTCTTGCAAGGAAAAGTAACCAACAAAATGGTGACTCTGCTGGGGAGAGTCTAGAATAGAGTCAAAGTAAAAACAAAGCATTTTCTAAAATCTTCTCACTAAGTGGTGAGTGGTGACTCTGAGTTCCCTATTTGGTCAATCTAGTTTCTGATAAACAGTGAGGCCTGGTGAAGTTCTTGGTTGATTGGAAGAAGACACAAAAGGTGAAGTATTTTTCCTCTTCAAGGAGGTGGTGACTCTATTTAGCAAAGAGCTTAATGGAGTTTCAAGATGAGCTCTAGATCTGCCCTGCCTTCTAGTCAACAAAGTTTTTCTGCTACAGAACTTCCAGGTATCATACTTTCATGTTTGGAAATGTTTCCTTATTATGTGATCAAGCACTAAAAAAAAGAATAAGGTGAGAGTAGAGGTTTGCATACTTCAAGTTTTCAATTGTATTTTTGCAAAATTTTATGGAAGTATTGCATTAAGTTATGATGGGTAAGGTTGAGGAGGAACTTGCATTATTAGACCAAGGCATCCAGAGGGATTGTATAAAATTGATAAGATTGAAGGTGGGAAGTAGAGGGGAGCTATCAATACTTTTGTTCTATGAGAAGTTTTGTGATGCATATGATGATCTTTCGAGGGGTATTGAGTTTTCAGAATCTATTTTCATTGGTTTATTTTTGGAGCTTTGTTTTCCTGAATCAACTAGTTAGCCAGCCCCTTTGTGGGAGAAGCATTATGTGCATATCAGATTGGGTACTTAATGATGTTGATCTTGATTTTGAAGATATATTTGGGGTTGTGCCTAGTAATACTATTATTAAGAATGATGGAACTTATGAAGAAGATGTGTCAAGTGATGACACTCTTTCTTATAATCATGAGAGTGATGCTCTTTCTCAGTTTGGGGAAGAAGATTTGTACAATTAGCAAGAGGATGAAGAATATATAAGTGAATATGTTACTGATGACTGCCTATTAGAGGAGGGTGTTCTTGAGGATAATTATTCATTTCATAGTGAACAAATTTTAGATTTCTTGAATTGTGAATATCTTCGATATTCAGGGAAGGATGACTCTGAGTTCTTACATCTGACATGCATTGATTTTGACCGAGAGCATGAGTCAGTAGGGTCTGACTTTGACATGTGTGCTCTTAATTCTTTTGTTTCCCCAACACTACTAGATGGTGACCAGGTACAGTATGATATATCAAATGATGAAGTCATTAGCGTTTTCTCTAATTCAAGTAATGCAGGTATCCCTAATATGGTGTTGAGTACTGATTGGAAAATTTGTATGGATTTTGAGTCTTGTCTTGATCCTGAATCTTTTGCTAATCCATGGAATGATGGCCAATCAATTACTCAAATTTCACATGTTTATGATGTGTGTATTGATGTTTTTCCTCCCATCCATCAGCAATTTTTGGGTTTGTCAAATGTTGACAAGATGCAACAGGTGCATATGCTTGATGACCCATGTGTACCAAAGATCCCCTCATGTAGTAACTCTGCAAAAGAAGAGGTTGAAGGTCATGAAAATGTGTTCTCCTATCATAAGAATTCTATTGATGAACAAGTTTCTTGTTCAAACCCTTTTCCTTCTTTTGCTAAATATGACAGTGACGGTGACAGTGTTGAGGACCTAGTTTTCAACAATTGGGACATAATTTCTTTTGGTGAAAATGATGATGCAGATCAGTTGTTCCCCTGTCACAAAAGTTTTGAAGGAGACCTTCACTTGGTTCATGATCGAGTTCATGAAGACATCAAGGAGGAACCAAGTTGCTCAGTGGCTGAAGCAATTCATGAAGGCAAATCTGAGGATCGAAATCCTTCTCAGCCAGGTATTTTTGTGGTAATGCATGGTGGACAATATTCTTTATTTTCTGATGCATTACTAGATAAGTATTTTATTTTTTCCAATCATCAAAAGGAAGTAAATGATGTTCCTTACCTCTTGGAGTATGAATGTAATGATTATGACTAGAAGAACATTGGTAGTGATTAGTACAATTTCATTTTTCAGCCCATGAATTATCACATATGTTGGCAGCAAGATAGTCAGGATAATTTTAGATGGTTGGTCACATATCTAGATGAAAATCATATTTTTGATTCTGGAGGGTCACTAATTTTCTCTTGGTGGCCTGGGGCCACCAAGTAAAATTGTAAAATTTTTGTAAATATTTATAGATATCTTTCCTTTCCTGTTGTGTGTTTCCCTTTCTGTTTCCCTGGTTTGGTTGCTAGTTTTTGTGGTCCCTTTGTTTTGTCTGGTAGGTGGTCTGCTTCACCTAGTGATTCTAGATTCTTGCCATGCCTACAAGAGGCATACATCCCCAGACAAAGCCACTGTTAGTACTTGCAAAAAATTTCACGGCCTTACCCATTTTCCCTTGGTCTCTGCAATTTTTTCATGTCTCTGGCTTAAACCCTAGGGCAAAAATTAAAAAATCTAGCCGTTGCATGTAAACAAACCTAGTGTGTCTTGGCCTTGTTATACTTCCTCATTACTTTTTTAGGCCACTTAAGTTCCCTTTATGCATGTGGTTTATTCTCCCAGTCTTCACTAAATCACTTAGGAAAGTTTCATGTCCCTTTATCATTCAGCGAACTAGCGATTACTTGCTTGTCACTAGTTCTCCAGGTTTCCCGGCAATTAGCTTTTTCTTTTGGTGATTGGGTGAACATCATGTCACGTATTCTCTTATTTTTAGGTGGTTTTCTCTTAACAGTCAGTAACTTGGCATGGTGGTTTCCTTTTGTTTGGTCGTGTGTTCACGTGGTTTGCGGGCCCAGCTTTTCGTAGTCTTTCAAATCAACAGCGGGCGCATAATCTCATGGGTTTTGTCAGAGCCATTAGATCATGCGACAGCTGCCCGATCTTTTGATATATTTCTTTGTGGGTCCATTGCCACGCAAGCTGACTTGGCAATTTCTCATTGGTCAAGGAGTGACAGATGGAGTTTGTCAGTGGGTCCTGGGTTTCCAGCATGTCAGAGGGCTCTGACATTTGTAGAGAATCGACGGTGGGTGTATCTTCGCAAGGGATGTGTCAGACGCATGAGATCTTAAGACAACCATCAATTTTAGTTTTTCAGAGGGACAAAGTGAGGTGGGTCCACTGCTATGTGTACATATTTGGTAGCTCTTCATTGGTCCACATGATGATGATTTGGCAGTATGTTAGCGGACTCAGGGTTAAAAATTTATTTGGTGATTCAGCGAATGCCTTTGTTCGCGTGTTCCCTGAGTTAAACCATGGTTAAGAAAAATTTCTTGTGACTGTGAGAATGCCTTAGTCATGTATTCGATGAGTGTTCAAGGGTTAGTTTTGCAGCTATTAGATAAAGATAAAATATGTGGACCCATTGTTAGAAGATGTTGAGGTGGTGATGTTTTATTGGTCGAAGAATACTGAGCTGCATATATTGTCAGGCGGGCCTAGTATCTCATTCAGGAGATTCAAGATCGACGACTGGCGTAAAAGTGCAAAGAATATTTTGATCCTATGAGATCTTGTGCCAACCATCCAATCTCCCAGTATATTGAGGTCAACAGTAGGTGGGTCCAAAATGACACGCAGTGCTGACATTCTCAAATTTTATTGGTCCACATAATGATGAGCTGGTGGTTGTTAGTGGGTCCTCGTATCTGGCATGTCTCAGAGGGCCCTAACATCTGTAGAAGATTGACGATTGGTGTAAGTTCACATGGGTTCTGTCAGAGCTATGAGATCTTGCGTCGACCATCCGATTCTCCTGCATACTTATACAGACATTGCGGTGGGACCAATTTGCCAGGTCACTTTGGATGCCAGGTGTTGCTGACTCATTTGTGTTTGATTGGATGATAATGAATGATGTGGATACATGTCAGTGGTGCCAGATTCTTCAAGTGATAGAGGGAAGAGATCAACAGCGGGCGTATAATCTAATAGAATCTTTTAAGCTCATGAGTGCTTGAGACTAGCCGTCGATTTGGAATCTGAATCTCAGTAATGGAGACCTATTTGTGGGTCCTGTGTCAGTGGTGACTGAGTAGTTTCAGCGAGTAGCATGATGACAGGTGGCATAGGTGGGCCCATGTGTGGGTCTAAGGTTTGGCGGCTTTGATAGGTTTTTGGCGGCTTCGATAAAGTTCCCTTTGGTTGCTTATTCTCATAATATTTGGCGAGATTCTAAATGATTTGGTGAATGGGCGAATATGTGTATTCGCAAAATCTTAGAATAAGTTAGTGAAGCCCTAATTTTCTCAGTGAATGAGTGAATGGCTTTAGTCACTACTTTGCCAAATATAAACTGGATTTCTTATAAGGGGTCAAAGGATTATCTAGCGACTTAGCGAATAAGGGTTTTTGCATATTCTCCAAATGTAACCAAGGGTTAAACGAATGATTATGTGATTCAGCGAGTGCAGTGTTCATTGAATTGTTTGACCTGACTAGGGTTAGGAAATATATCACGTGACTTGGCGAAGTCCTTTCAGTTGCATGGTCGCTAAATGACCCGCGGTCAAATGTTTGCCGAGACAAGTGGGACTGTGTATTGATTCATCGCTGGTGTGTCATCTTTTGATTTGCCAAGTTGTATGATGATGAGGATTGTGTTAGTGGGCCCGAAAGCTTCTATGAGATGCTAGTGTGGAAGATCTAATGGATGGTGTAAGATCTCATGGGGTCTTTTAGAGGTATGCGAACTTAAGACAATCATCTGATTTGAGGGCTTGTTTTCAGTGGGTCCAGTGCACTTCACGATGTTGATGTGCTCATTTTTCATTGGTTGTTGACTACTGGTGTGGCTGAAGACTTTTCAATGGGGCCTATGACTATTATACGATTAATGAGAAATGCTTGATCTGCCAGGAAATAATAGGATTGACGGTTGCTTTTTAAGCCTGATCTTGTAGCCATTTTATTTTAAATTCAAATATCTCTGCAGGGTTTTTGCCAGGGTTTGAAGCAGAAAGCCATATAAGACAAAGCATTTGCTCAAAATTGATTTCTCTAGGACATTTGCAATTGGAAATTGATGTAGAAGACATGGGTTACTGCGTAGATCAGATTTTCTTGCTTGGGGTGCCATGTCGAATGAATACAAAGGATTTTTATTTGACAGCAGGTGGCTAGGGTTTGGTGTTTGTTAGAGATTTCCATGTCTGGTACATGCAAGGTGATTTGTTGGCTGGCTATGTCATTTAATTTTTGTCTCCGGCAGTAAGAATTTGATTGAATTTGTATTTGCAGTTAACCCTGAAAATGAAACCAATGCATTTGTACATCAGATTGGATCTGATTTTCTAGGGTTTCTTGGATTCCTGCATTCTTTACTTCTTGTTGTACCAGGTTGTTGTAGACCTATTTTTTCCCTAAATGATCCTTTTCTTATTGCAATCCTTGTTCATATAAAAGAATTTTCAAGATCATTTAGAAGGGTTCACAGTTTTGGTTCCAAGTTTCTGGTTCCAGAGCTAGTTCCATGAAGGGTCCTTTTCCTGTAGATATTTCCTTCTTCTCTACATGTAGGGTGTTCCCTCTTTCCTCTCTGGTCTAGAGAATACAATACAGGTTGTAATAGTTTGTCTTATGTATGAGATTTTGATATATCTGTACTATTATCAGGCTATCTTCATTTGAATCTCGAACTTGTTGATTATTGCATCAAGGATGTTTAGTCTTTCTATTGTATTTCCCATGTGTCTGCAATAGATTTGTCTTCATAGGGATAACTAAGCTCAAGATTAGTTTTCAAATATGTATGAGCTGAAGTATCAAGGATATTTCATGCTTGTCTTCCAGTAGATGCTAGTTAATGTATTCCTTATTTATAGGTCTCTTCCAAGGGGAGGGTTAAAATATTTTGAATAGGTGATAACATATTTGGGTACATAGGTGGATAGTTGAAGTGAGGTTTGTTAATGGTGTATGATTGATGTAAGGCATCAACATATTGGATGTATTGTTTTTTTGTTTCATAGATCCTTGTTGCAATGGTGTATTTGACTCTGTTGCCCATTGGATAAGGCACTGGTTCATTAGAGATTTAGGGTATCTCAGGGGTCCTATCAACTCAATATTAAAATCATTCAATGAAATACCTTTTCCCTTCATGTTGGTAGTAGTAGGAGGTCCTTTCTAGTCTTCAGACTCATTCTATGCAAATAGGGCTATTGCATAAGATTTCTGATTCTATTGGGGTACAAGATACCTATAAGAGTTTGAAAACTATTCCACAATAATCTATCTATAGGCCTATTGTTTTTCATGAGGTGTCTTGAGTGTGCAGATAAGGCAATACCCACCTGAGTGATGTGGAGATCAAAGAAGAAGGAGGATTCCTTTCAATCCTCATCAATTGGACTCTTTCTTGTCAAACCTGAGTGCATAATCTAAGAATCAAGCCTGCCTAATTGATTCAAGTTTGGTCCTACAAGGAAAAGTAACCAACAATAGGCTTGATATGAGTGAAAAAGGTTATCAGATCGAGAAGGACATGAATTAGGTAATGAAGGCCAAAAGTAGTCAATGGTAGCACAATCCCTGGGCCTCTAAGGTTGATATAAACTATGATTAATCATCTTCACTTCTTCATCATGAATGAATTTAAGACACTTATGGATAGGAGAAGAAACCACATGCATGGAATTCAACCAACACAAACCAAACTTAACTTGAAACTGATTAGAAGTAGGAACAATAATGAAGGTAGTGTCCACAACTTTACCACAAAGTTCAATAGGCAAGTTAATAGAACCAAATGATGGATAGAGAAAACCGTTACAAGTTTGAATCAATACATCCAATGTATCATAAGAATCACATTGGTAAGTTCTTCATAAAAATATTTTCTTCAATAATAACATTGACTAAGGATGTAGGATCAACAAGATAACCATATGTAGGCATCTTAGACATCCTAGCATAAATGTAGAGGGGACCATCAGGAGCTTTAATAGTTTCAACATCATCAAAGGTAATCAAGAGTTCCCTAGGTCTTTTATTCTTAGGTTGTTTTTGAGGTTTAGGTTGAGGTTTTGGCTTAGCCTTAGGTTGAGGTGGAACTTGAAGTTGAGTTTAAGATTGAGGCTAGGGTGGAGAACTAGATTGAGATTAAATAACATGCTCCACATGGTTAACAATATGAGTAAGATCATCCATCTCTGAATCATAAACAATATTCATAGAAGATGGTTGAAAAATGGTATTAACTTATCATGTGTAGGCAAAGGATTCATATAGATTTGGAGGTTTTGATTAGGAGGAGAGATATATTTGTTCCCACTATGATCAAAATCATCAACATAAAAAGCATTAGAATCAATTAAGTCTTGAACCTTATGTTTTAAAGAATAACACTTCTCAGTATCATGGCCATTCTGATGATGGTATTGAGAAAAGGCTTTGGAATCAGAGGATTTGGATGCTATCATAGTAGGTAAAAAAGGTCGAATAGGAGGTAAAGTAATCATATTAGTAGTCAAAAATTTATTCATAATAGAATGCAAAGATTCAGAAAGAGGAGTAAAAGTGCGATTGAGACAAAAAAATGGTAGATCCAGAAGTGGAATTGTTGGATGCAATAACAACTTGATTAGCAACTACATTTTCTTGCTTATTTATCTTGACATAGTTGTTAGGTTTCTGAAACTTGTTGGGATTAGGAGCAGCATCACTCTTATCAACTGGAACATGAGCCATTGGAGTGTTGCTCTCAAATTGATTCAATTGTAATTGATAATGATGAAGCGTTGCACAAAGTTGTTAAAAAGAGGTGAATTCAATAAGCAGAATCTTATCTCTAATATCCTTTTGTAAATTTGAAATAAACATACACTGAATATCAATATCAGGAAAAGGATAAGAAATCTAAGCATACAGATGCTTAAATATACCCATAAATATGGTCAAATTATATTTAGTATTTTTTTTACAATGCATCAAATTGGTTAAGGAAACTTGTGGACCAATGTTATTTTGGAACTATTGGATAAATGCATTAGCAATTTTTGGAAAAGAATCATTAGAATAAGGAGGCAAGGAACATTACCATTGCAAGGCATTATCATGAAAAGTTCTAGCAAACAACTTGGCTAAAATCCTATGGTCATGAGCATAGTCACTAAAAAGGATTTGAAATATTTTAACATGAGTGACAAGGTCTCCCTTACCATTGTAATTCTCAAGACGAGGCATATCAACTTGCGGAGAAATAAGACCATGAATAATATCTAGGGATAAAGGACTGCCCATGTCACATGTAGGAATACTAAATTTGGATTGAGTTAAAGATGCAAATTGTTGTAAAGAGGACACAATTTGAGCAAAACTAATGATTGTGGAAACATTAAATGAAATAGGAGGCATAAAAACATTAGAAACACTAGGGAAAGTGTAGGAAGCAGTGGGAATGGAAGACACAACCAATGGAACACTTGGAACCATAGTTGGAAGGGGGTTGGAATGAGTAAAAGGAACATTATGGTAAGAATGTTTTGAAGTAGGTAGAGACATCGGAGGAACACTCATAGGAAGAGAGGGGACCGATGTAGTCACTAAAGGAGGAGTATAAGTAGGAATGCTAGGTAAAGGAACAAAAGAAGGTTTCACACTAGTGATAGGAGGAGTAAATCATAATTCTTGAGCTTCTTGAAATAAAGGTTTGACATTTAATTGCACAAAATGAGTGATATCACGCAAGATATTAACACCTTCATCACTATCATGAAGGACTTTCTTAAGAGCGTCTATGACTCTATAGCTTGAATAAAATCTTGATTATGGTTTTCTTGAATAATCCAATTTCCCATTTTATCAAGTTCGGTTGAATTTTTTTTGACTTGTTCAAGAGGAACTCCTAAAGCATCATCCTCATCATGAGATGAGTGAGAGGAGCTATGCTCCATAGTAGGATTGGAATCATGAGTAATCAAATTTTCAATCGGGATCCTAAGGAGAGGATAGGAAGACTCAGGACCAAAGAAACCCATAAGTCTATGGCTTCTTCTAACCATAATATTATAAGTAGGACTAGAGGTAGTAAAGCTCATATACCAATGCAATGAAAATAAACTAAACTAGGAAAACACAAAGCATGATCAAATAAATGTTTTTGTACTTTTTCTTTATATGAAATGTAAATGCAAGCACATGCAAGATCTAACACCATAAAAGAAAGAGTTGTCTATCACGAGTTCACCAAAATGTAAGATTAAATATATGTGATGTAGAAAAATGTGTGTGAATGTTGTGTGATATGAATGATCTCTATGAATAGATAGGATTATGGAAGGTAAGATCTTCCTCTTAACCCAAAATTCCCAAAGGAAAGATTTAAATAGATTAACCACAAGACAATGGCCAATGCATAAATGAATCAATCGATGAAGAAAAGAAGAAAACCTTATATTTTATTATGGAAAAGAGTATTAAAATCTTAATTGACTTGAAGACAAATACTAGCCTCAAAGTATGACAGATCTAAAACATGCTATTTTCTGGTGTCGGTACTAAGTTTCTAGAAATTCTACAACCAGATCTGAAACAGAAACACAAAGATAGAGAAAACATAGAATTCTTTTCCTTTTCTGAGAAAGGTCAACCTTGACCTAGGTAAAGGTCAAGCTTGACCCCTTTATGTTGACCTTCACCTGCATTGCTCCAACATAAACTCCGTTCACAAATCCCAAAAATTTGCTAAAAAGGGTATCCAGATCTGCACTGTAATTCATTGTTCCACACCTCTTCCTGCAAGAAAAATGGTTTTTTTTTGGGGGATGATAGGTTTTCCTTGGTCAAACCCCTATTTTTTAATTAACGTTAGAATTGAATTGAAATTGCAGTAATAAACAAAGTAAATGGAATAATTTACCTTGCCTATGTTGAAACCCTTGTAGAGGATTTGAATCCTTCAATCCATAAGTATGGATGCTCCAAATGAATGTAGAATTGTATGTAGGATATCTCAAATCAATTGTCTTTATATCTTCAACACCAATTTTGCATGGATCTAGTAATAGGAAGAAGGTTGAATGGATATGGATGGAGAAATCTTCAACAAGAGGGCTCCATAGAGATTGAAGTCTTCAATGGCTACCAATGGATATCCTTGATGAATTGGATCTTGAATGCTTGAATTCTTAAAGATGGATGAATGCTTGAATACTTTTCTTCTCCTTCTTTCTTGCTTCTTGATTTCTTGATTTCTCTTGCTTGAGTGATTGAGAGATGGGATGTAAAGATGGATTGAAATGAGAGCGGAAGGTTTCCTTTTATACTAGTCTAGGACACAAAATTCTAGAGAGGCTAACATAAGAGAATTAAATTCTCATTAATCCTATACCCTTAGAAGTGGACCTATATTAAATATCATTTAAGAGTTTACCATTTTGAAGCCCGAAACAACCAACCGGGAAGCAAGAAAATAAATCTTTTTGAAACCCAACATTTGGAAACCTTTGGATTTTAAAATTTGGACCTTGCATCAGGGTCGAGGTCAAGGTCAAGCTTGACCTAGAAGGTTGACCTTGACGTTGAGCTCAAGAACCTCAAATTCTCAGAGCAGGTTGCCAGGATTAGGTAGGAAGGAAGTGGAAAATGGGGCAGAATAGGGGAAAAAGCCAGATCCACATCAAATACCCATTCAAGGCATTCGACATGACCCCAAATAACTTACTCGAAGGACTAAACCAGTCTTAAATGGAAGTGGTTCCATTTTCAGATGCTACAATACTGTATTTTAGATTTTTGCAATAAAACAATGTTTTATATTAAGAATGGCAGTACTCACCTCCTTTGTGATTATATTATGTCATAGATCTTTACAATTCCTAAAGAAAAAGTAAAATAATATTTGACTGGTGATAAGATAACATTTCTAATTAGTGGTGTACATTATAATTCTCTATATTTAATAAGAATACAAAATATATTTCACTCACTTATACATAAGAAAAATTAAGTCATGTGTGATAGCCATTTGTTCTCTTTATGATGCAAAACAAAATAAATTAAATTTCATTTGATTATCCATGGAAAATAGTGTGCATCTAAAACAATGATCTTGTATACCTATTTAATGTTTGGCTTAGCATTACCCATATTTTGTTTTTTTCTTAAAAAAATTGGTATAATATAAAAAATAGATGAAACAAGATAATTTAGTAAAGAGCTAAAATCATGTAACTCACACATTTTTTATGTCATATACAAACTTATTGCAATGGTTAACAATCAAATCCAACTGATCAAAATCAAACATGTAATCTATAAATCTAATGAAACTATACAATGGATTGAGATATAGAAATTAAATTATTCACAATCTTTTGCATGTGTTGAATATCCAACTAATTACTATGGGGAAGATTAAAATTAAACACTATAACAAACACTTCTCAAAATAAAACACACTAACACAATTTTTCCCCTACTTCTCTGAAATTCCAACCTCTACGATCCATTGTTGATGGTGGTAGTAGGAATAAGTTCCCCCAACCTAGGGAGGCCCTAAAAACAATTGCAAGATCTTTCCCTAGCCATTTTGGGTACCCCACTATTTTGAAGAATACACATGCTACTATAAGTGATCCAACATGGGAGCTTGAGGGTCAAAAGGAGGTTGTTGATCCTCAAATCAAAACCCAAATTCTAGATGTAGCTTTTGACAAAGTGGAATAGGAAAAAGGAAAAAAGTGGTATTCTATTTGATAGGTCCAAGTAATTCCTTGTGGTATGTATCCATAAGGAGGCGGAGCAATTTTTTTTCTCTAGAGTCTTTGGTACTTTATTTCTCTTCAAGTTCATTGTTGAGGACTATTTGATCATTGATCTCTCACCATCATAGGCTTATAGAAAATACTATATTTCCCTCTAAAGATGGAATTTGAGCTTTGATCCTAAAGTTGATCTTAGTATAAAAATCCTAATATGGGTTTAAATACCTATATAGCTATTACATATAATTACATTAAGTGTTGTCATTAGTGTCAAACATATAGTCAGTAATGAAAAGAAAAAAGACTAGTCGATCAAAACACCAAGTATAGTAACTGAGCAGAACACAAGGAGAAAGACAAGTTAACTGAGCACATACTTGATCAAGAATGTACATTGAGCCAGACGATTACCGAGAACACTACGTATAGTTATAACCAATCATACATGTTTACCGAACATGAGTATTTTATCAAGATAGAAATGCATTATTTACTAAGTGATACATGATTGCCATAGAAGTTTGGAATGACACTGAAAATAAGGTAAACAATTTATACCGGGCTAGAAAATGGTTTACATAAATTGAGGTAAATATTTATTGGAGATATAAAATTTATTGATGATGATCCTTATGCAGTTTTAGTTTAGGTCATTCATATGGATCATTGATCAAGTATTTTCCAGATGATTCCATAACCCTAATTAGGTTAAATCATTATCACTTATGTATTGTCAAGATGTCATATCATTATGTACATGACAGAAAGTAGCCACCTACAAGAGACATGTTTGAATATCATACAAGGTTATGATGTTAAGTTTTTTAGAGAGTATTCAAAGATTATATAAGAAGAAGACCAAAGGTTTCCGAGTAGTATTTGGAAGGAGATATCTATCACAGAGAGGTGATATCAGTTAAGGGATAAGTAGATTTTATATTTAGAAAAGTAAGTTTCTACATCAAGATCAATATATTGTTACTTTCTAACAATTGTGGTAGACAAAATATCCTAACAGAGTAGACTTAACCATCTTTACTAAATCTCATAACCAAGTGCACACTTAATAGTGTTCCTAAATTCCTCTAACAAGGTAGATCTTATCAGCCCTTAAATGTTTCTCCTAACACTATAAGATCGTCAGAACTGATAAAAATTATATGCCCTAACAGGAAACTTTATTATTGTAGTAGTGAAGCTTTGTGGGTGTCATCCCCACAATATTTTTTTCTTTCTAACAAGGGTTTCTACAATACAAAAATATTTGTATCAAGTCTATGAAGTTTCATGAATGTTTACTTGTTAGATTAGAAGCATTTCATATTTAAATTATGTCATGAATGAATGGAAATGATGAATATGATAGTCTGTTAATGAAATAAATTATCTTCAGGATTAAGATAAAAATATTTTTAGGGTTACTAATTCACCCCTCCTCTCTTAGTAACTCACGTTTCCATAATCCCAATAATTGGTATCAAAGATAGCTATCTTGTTAGTGAAGTTTAGTCATTAAAGAGGAAAGATCCTTAAATATGGAAAAGTATAAGCTTGACAAGGTAATTAAAAATAAAAAATTGGAGATGTGGATTATCCTAGAACAAATTAAGAACATCCGGGAAAAGCTGAGAGAGTCATTGAACAAAAGGAAGGAATTATCATTTCAGAAAAATGATACCGAGTATCAAGAAGAAGAGATTGAGGAATTATCTAAAGGATCCAAAATTTTATCTGATGCATCTGAAGAAAAATCCTTAGATCTTTCTGAAAAGAATAAACACCTCCCCGAACAACTAAAAGAACTACAAATTGGACAAGAAACTCAAATGGTAAGAATGATTGAAGTTATGAATAGTACAAGACAAGTTGAACAAGAGAGAAACATGTCTATTGAAGACATGAGACAAATGACTGAAAAAATGGAAGAAAAATAATTAGAAATATTAAGGCTAACCAAGCATCACTTTGAAATTATAAATTGGATGGTTATCATGAGTCAAGAAGTCAACCGAGTGAACAATGAGCTTGGTAGGAAATTGGCAAACATTGATGAATTAAGGGAAGAAAATGAAAGACTGAAAAATGAATTGAAGATGCAACAACAACATAATTAAATAATAAAGAAAATTGAGGAAAGTACCAAAATAATGGATGAATTTTTTATGAGTCAAAGGAGATTGGATAGCACCATTGGTCTAGGTTATACTGAGAAAGGAGAGTCATCAAATCAAGGAGAGAAAAGGAATGCCTATGAAAAACCTAAACCAAAGAAGCTTTCATGCTATCTTTGTGAAAAAATGGGACATACAACAAATATCTACATGAGAAAAGTAAGTAAAGCTAAAGGTACTCCTAATACTATTCCTAAATTTGATGGTCATTACTTCAATTGCAACAAGTATGGATATCAAGCATTTGTATGTAGATAAAAGATGAACAAGTCAACAAAGAGGCACTACATGAAAAATCATTATAGTATTTGCAACAAGCATAGTCATATATCACAAGAATGCAGGGAGAAACTAAAGCAAGTTTGGAAACTTAAGAGATCAAACAATACCTATCAACCTAGAAGATAAGGTAGCTTTTATACTTGGGATTACAACACTTGGGTTGATTGTACAACATGTGGAAGATATGGTCATTTTTCTGCAAATTGTATGAGACTACACTAGAGAGGAAGATCTAGAAATTGGACAAATTCTAAAATGGCATGTATGCACTATCATAAGATCGGTCACTTAAGTAAATATTGCAGAGAGTGGGCACTAGAACTGAATGTTGATATGAATGATAATAATATTGATAGAATCAGAAGGAAAATGAGTCAAATATGGAGAAGATCAATAGAGGACAATGGAGGAGCTATCACAACAATTGGTGATACCTTGTCCTTTGGATTAGGTGATTTCACCACTTCTACTTAAGTAAATCAAGTATGGGAATTGGATTTTAATTAGTTATATCTTACAACAGTTCCTTATATCTATTACATGAATACCATATCAACATGCATTAAGATGCACTAGGTTGTTATATGTTATGAACTTAAAATGAGCATAGTCATTAAAGCTCAAGACCGAGTAAGAAATTGTCAGTCAGTGAAAATGGTAAAGATAACCAAGTTGCCTAGTCAACCAAGCGCTGGTAATGCTAACCAAGTTGAAGTATCTAGTGGAGATAACTGAGTGTATAATCACTAATCGAGTAGTGGTTGGTGAAGCATTTAATGTAACACATTTATGCCAAAAATGATTTTTGGTTATAGATACACTATGATCCAACTCATCATTTTACATTGCATTCAAAGAGTGAACCAGAGCAAAAAAGATAGAAGTTTGAAAAACTAGATTCTGAGCTATTACAGTGATTTGTGAGTTCTACAGAGTGATTGGAAGTTATTTAGAAATTTTTGAAGTGTAACCAAGCGAATGGAATGAAGATTTATCAAGCCATAATTTATTATTAACAATGGCTTCTACTTCAAAATTCATTCAATCTAAGGTTGACAAGAAAAATAAAGTGGCATTAATCAAGAGCACATCCTATGAAGAATCAAACTATAGTTTCATCCAAAGGTCGCATCATAGATTGATGAAAAAGGCATATTTTTATCTATACAACCTAGGGTTTTACTAGTGAAGGATATTAGGTCATATATACATTGCAAGATCAATAAGATAGGTGATTTTGAGCTCCTAGAAACCTATCAAGAGTTATGCAAGGATGGAAAGCTAAAAGATGAGAACAAGAATTTGGAAGTTAAAGGGTTGACAAATGCACTTCATTTCCTGAAGGATTTCATGACTAAATGGATCAAGATTGTACTTAAAAGAGTTCATGATGGAACAATGTGGTTAGATGAATCAGTAAAGATCACCAAGGATGTGACTTAGATTATAAAAAGGTATCCTGTATGTGATAAACATAAATCCCTAAGACACCCACCGAAGAAAGAAATCAAGAAGCTGGTTGGACCTGAATGAGATGGTAGAGGAATGAAGATAAACACTATTAGTGACCCTGAGACTAGATTTGGTGAATATGTAATCACATAAAAGATATTTCAATCTAGCAGACCAAACAATGTTCCATGCGGTGCTTTTGATATTGCTTACGAGACCATGAAGAAGGGTCTTCAACTTGACCTAGATGAATAAATATTGAGGCAACCAAAGGAAAACATGAGAACTATCCAAGTTGTAAAATCTAACACTTGCAAGTTTGGATATCTACTGGTATATATATTCTTCTACTTCCAAAACTCATTTCCCTTGATCGGTAATGTAAAGTTGGATGTGAATAAGCCTGTCATCATTCAAATCAGTGAATTTATAAATAGTTTGGATAAGAACTTTGAGGTAGTAATGGATTACTAGTTTAGAAAAATGAAGGACAAAATGCATAAAAGAAGCAGGATACCTACACAACTAATCGAGAAGTAAAAATATGACACTTATTTCTTAATGGACACCGATACAACATTGATAAAGGCATTTGAATTGAGATCTGCATGGCCTCCACCAATGGACTATGAAATGGACATTGACCGAGTCACTAGGGAAATAAAGGAATTACTAGAAGAGCCTAAGGATAAAGGTGCAACAAGGTTTCACACTTATGAAGAAACTAAGACAAGAATAAAAATGGACCTAATTGGAGTAAAGATAGGAAGGAAAAAAAAAAGAAAATTATTTGCACCTTAGAAAAATAATTTGGAGATGGTGAGGAAGAAGAAGAGAAGTTGGTTGAAGAGGCAACCAAGGAGAAGAAATCAGTCGGTGAAGGTGAAGATGAAGAGGAAACCAAGTCAAATAGGGAAGAGCAGGAAAAGCCACCGAAGGCAATGAAGGGTGAGATGAAAATAAAGCAGATGATTCTACTATAGGCACAAGGCCACAAGCCCTAGGATCTCACACTAAGGGAATTGTTAAGGGGAAGGAGAAAGAAGGAAGTATATCTACTGAGCAACCAAAGCCAAATCTAGAGAAAAAGGCTCTAGATCCCTATAGTCAGTGACCAACATCAAGCAAGTAAGATAAGAAGAAAAACAAGAAACATGGTAAAGGTCTAGTCACACTTGATGAAGATATAGAAATACAAAAAAAAAATCTCAGAAGAAACTTTGGCAAGAAAGTAAAAAAATATAGGTGCTAGAGGATGTGAAATAAATTCTGATGCAAGTTGACCCAAATGTCAATGTTGATGACACTACTCCTATAATTGACCAACTTGCAATGCTAATCGAGAACATCAATGCTCTTACTACTGATGGAGAGAAAAAGATACAAGAGAATACAATAAAAGATCACTAAGAAGATCAGTCAAGCAGTGAAAATTAATAAGGTAAAACTATCTGAAATAGTAACCGAGATAGAAGGTATCATTCAAAAGATCCTTACTATTTTGAAAAATATTTGCACTTTAGATTCATTTACTATAGATATTACTGATAAGATGAGAATCTATAGAAGAGTGTAGAAAGCCTAATAACATATCCCCATGCATTCAAATTACATTATTCAAAGGTTAAACACATTTAGGGGTTAACAAATGAATTAAGGAAAGAAGGGGATAAAATAAAGGATTAGATAACTAAGCTCCAGGATGAGTTATTATCCAACATAGAGGTGATGTAGAGGCATTTTAAGAAGGAGAAAGAGTTATTTTCCACCCCCGAGCTATCAATTGTGGACCATATTTTTGACTTGCATACACAAGTAGGCATAGAACAAATTGCTCTTCAGAGTTTGGAAGAAGAATGGGAAAACCTCTTAGGCAACCTTCAGAAAAACCACAAGAACATTTTTAACAAGTGGTAAGTACACATTTTTGTCATTACTATCAAAAAAGGGAGAAAACTCTGTATATAGAATCTACTTTTGATAGAGAATATTGAAAGGGGGAGTCTACAAATTTGGGAGCTTACAAGTTTCAAATTTTGAAAATATTTTTGTAATGACATACATATGTGTTTTTGTCACTAATGCCAAAGGAGGAGAATGTTGCACATAATTAAATTAAGTGTTTTCATTAGTGTCAGACATATAGTCGGTAATGCAAAGAAAACTGACTACTCGATCAAAACACCACATATAGTAACTGAGCATAACACAAGGAGAAATATAAGTTAATCGAGTACAAACTTGACCAAGCATAGACACTAAGCCAAGTGATTTCCCAACACACCAAGTACAATTATAATTGAGCATACATATTTACCAAACATCAGTACTTTATCGAGAAATAAATGCAGTATTTACCAAGTGATACAAGATTGACATAGAAGTTTGGAATGTCACTGAAAACAAAGCAAATGGTTTATACCAGGCTATAAAATGGTTTGCATAAATCGAGATAAATATTTATTGGAGATATAAAATTTATTGTTGATGATCCCTATGCAATTTTGATTTAGGTTATTCATATGGATCGTTGATTAAGTGTTTTCTAGATTATTCCATAAACCTAATTAGGTCAAATTTTTATTATTTAAGTATTTTCAAGAAGTCATATTAGTATGTACATGACAGAAAGTAGCCGCCTATAGGAAACATATGAAGATCAAATAGGGTTATGGTGTTAATTTTTTGACAGAGTATTCAAAGATTATATGAGAAGTATTTAAAAGGAGATATCTATCACAAAGAGGTGATATGAGTTAAGGGCTAAGTAGATTTGATATTCAAAAAAGTAAGCTGCTACATCCAGATCAATATACTCTTACTTTCTAACAATTCTGGTAGATAAAATCTCCTAGCATAGTAGACTTAACTGTCTTTTGTAAATATCTTCACTGAGTGCACACTTAACAGTGTTTCTAAAATCCTCTAACAAGGTAGATCTTAATAGGTCTTAAATGTTACTCCTAATGGGGTAAGATCATTAGAAGTGATAAAAATTGTGTTCCCTAACATGAAACTTTATTATTGTAGTAGTGAATCTTTGTGGGTGTCATCCCCACCATAGTTTTTACATTCTAAC
Organism: Chamaecyparis obtusa; assembly: GCA_027943335.1. Classification (NCBI taxonomy): domain Eukaryota; kingdom Viridiplantae; phylum Streptophyta; class Pinopsida; order Cupressales; family Cupressaceae; genus Chamaecyparis; species Chamaecyparis obtusa. The sequence goes on along the minus strand of BSBK01003507.1, from coordinate 442,569 downwards.
AAGGGTTTTTGCAATACCAACATATTTGTGTCTAGTGTATAAATTTTCATGAATGTTTACTTGTGAGATTAGAGGCATTTCATATTTCAATTATGTCATGAATGAATGGAAATGATGAATATGATAGTCGGTTAATGAAAGACATTATCTTGAGGATTAAGATCAAAAAGTATTTAGGGTTACTGATTCACCCATCCCCTCTCAATAACTCACCTTTCCATAATCCCAACATATTACTACTCGAATTATTGGATATTTGTAGATTTTTTCTCAATTTGTAGCACCTTTATCCACTATGTTCATACATATGAGGTGAGTAAGGAAAATTATAGGTTAATATCTACTTATTTTCGTATTAATGTTGATATTAATAAAACTCTTTCCAATATTATTACTCTATAATCCAAAAAAGGGATGTGGACAAAAGCATTGGTGTATCAAAACCCCATGATTTTTTGTTAAAAATGCTCAAAATTGTGTAATGTGATCTCTAACTATAATGCCTCAAATAAGGAATTGCAAAAATTAAAGGGTGTCTCTACTTCCCCTCTAAGATTTACTACAGTCCCTAATGTGGCTGGTTCTATCTTCGAGAGTAATGAATACCCCTTTATGGATAGACTATTTAAACTTGTGGAAACCACTAAGAAAATAGGAGATGTTGACTTACCTGATACTCTAGACCATACATCTCTTCTAGAGGAAGGGGAATTTCCATCTTCTAATAATGTATTACCCTATTATAGGGTATTACAAGTGCAGTTTTCATTGCACCAAAAGATCAACATGTTAATGCTCGATACAACCACTAGATCTATAGAAGACTCAGGAGGTGGTTAAGCCATGTCATGAATCTTGAGGTGAGCACTGACCATTTTTCAAACAATCTCCCCCTCATTTCAAACCTATGACCAAGATCTGATACCACTTTTAATAAGTGCAGTTGTCGTTGAACCAAAAGATTGGCCTGTTAATGCTTGATAAAACCACTAAACTTATAGAAGACATAGGAGGTGGTTAAGCCATGTCACAAATCCCAAGGGCTTCATTGACCATTTTGCCAACATAGGGACACCTTTTCCCCTTTGTCACATGCAAGAATGGTTTTAGTGCATCCTCCAGGCCACTTCTTACACCTATCAAATAATAAAAAATTCCTCAATAGGTGCATTCATAAATACTCTTATGAATGATGTTGATTGGATGACAAAGAGAAAGAACCAAAATAAGAAGGGAGGCATTGTGTTAGCACCAAAGTTGGTTGGCCGTCATTGCAAATCACAAGGCACCAAGAAATTAGAAGGGAAATTTTGTATGCTATGTAAAGGACCCTAGAATACACAATCAAAACTAAGAAATGAGGTTCCTATCATGGAACATGAGGCATTTGAATGTACACCAAAAAAAATATGATTTGTGGAATTGTATCCTTTAAATGGTATTGATTTTCTACTTCTACAAGAAAATAAAATCCTATTTCAACACAATTTTGTAAATGTTCTATAGCCTAGTTCTCAATTTTTTATGAGTGAGGCTAATGATTATTTTGGAGGTATTTTCACCATGTGGAATCCATAGAAGGTGGATGGGGAACTTATTTTTTCTACTCGAAACTTTCAACCTATCAAACTTTTTTTTAAGGTAATGCATTATTTATGGTTAATGTTTATGCTCCTAACTCTCACATTGGTAGGAAACAAGTCTAAGAGGAGATCTCTTATTTTTTTCAATACGTTAACACTTCACATTAGCTTGTTGCTAGTGGCTTCAATTAATCTCTTTTCCCCTCTAACAAGGTAGATGGACTAGATGACTATGCTAGTAACATGATTATTTTGTCAAATTTTAAAAATAATATAGGCATGGTTGACATTGATCTAATAAGATAGTTCTTCACTTGGTTAAATAAGTGGAGAGGAGAAGACCTCATTCAAGTCAAGACAAATATATTTCTCTAATCTTGTAATGCCCTACTAGTGAACCTAGGAGATATTAACCTAAAACCTATTACTAAGTTTGCAAAATAAAAAAATTTCTTAAGTGTTTACAAACAATAATGAATAAACAAGTAGAAGTAAAAAAACTAAAGTCCATAAGTACACATAAGCATATTCTCAATTTCTGTTTATAAATCTCAAGGGTTTGTTGATGGAGAACCTACACAATTAAAATTACATCTATTAACTACAATAATCATCTAAATCATCTACATATTACATCATCATTACATCTGAATAATAAAATATATATAATCTCGAACATCCACTGCACAAGTTGTAGGGTATGTAATTACAATTAAATAAAAAGTACAAAATAGAGAAAGTTCTAGAATAAGAACAAGTCGCCTAGAAGATAGGATAGAAATCAACTATAACAAGGATCATCCATAACTGGTACAAGAATATCGCAGTCTCAAATGGTAAAAGAATCACTATATCTCAACCTTGTGGAAACCCATGGTTCCACTCCCATTGTGCTAAGGAGATAACATCAGATCCCACTCAAATAACAATGCCAAATCAATCAGGTAAAACTAAGAAAGGATCCTAGAAGCTCCTATCTCAAGGGTACATCTCAAAATCAAAGGTACATGTACTAATCTAGAGGTAACCAACACATGTAGGAAACCTAAGATTAAATCAAGGAAGTGTCATCACATATGTCAACCCCTTGGAAGGATCTCACTAGACTCTAATTTCCAAGTGTGATCATATGTGGAACCTGAAATCCTCTCATGTAGACAAGGATAACCGGTCATTCCAGACTCACCGTCACTACTAGATGCAAAAGAATCTTCTCCCACTCCCATCCTTAGCATATACTAGTACTCAAGGAATGGGAAAGGAAACCATTATCTTATTAATTAATTTTAACCCCATTAGATTTATATTATCATTTGATTATGTAACCTACTAAGGATACCCATGTTTCCACTTCCGGGCCATGACACCTCCAAAAAAAGCCACTTCTGCTTTAACACCTAGATAACCTACCCTTGGCTCAAAATCTCTAAACCATAACTCAAGGTCATCAGAATATCCAAATATAGTTCCAGAGAATAACAGGAACACACAATAACAATTTCTATCATAAAGATCAATTCCATAAGGTTGGGTTACAACAAGATCAACTACCACATAAGTATGTCTAACAAATAAAATAAACACAACCCTAACCTCGCCTTTAGCAACAATCCTAATACACTGACGTAAAAGATTCCCTTCTAATCCAAACGCAGAAGAAATAAAATAAAACATACAATAGAATTTAATAATAAACTAATTTATAAAAATTTTATTACAAAAAGTAATCTATTAAATAATCACTAACAAAATATAATTATAATTATTAAATTAAATTCTAATCACCTCATAAATTAATTTATTACAATATTTTAAAAAAATTGATCCTAGGATTAAAATTACTATAAGTCAATATAATTTCATCATAAATTTAATTAAAAAGCGTCAACTTAATTATTCGGTTCAATTTAAATTAGAAACATAAATGTTCCTTTACGATATTATCAAAATAACAATGTCATTAATAAAATCATTCCCAAATTAATAACATTAAAAGCTAACAGATTAAATATTGAAATAAATTACCAACTATATCTACAATTTATTATTATTATTATTTTAATTTATTTATTATATTATTTTATTATATATGTAATAATAAATATATATTATATAATTTAATATTTATTTAAAAAAAACATTTAACATAAAAAAATTAAAAGACAAGGTAGTCCCCCGAGGCTGTCACACGACAACCAAGTCTTGTCGTCTAGCGGCCTTGCTACAGTCGGTAGTCAAGGACTATTGTCTGGTAGCCTTATTGCCTCGGTATCAAAGGTCTGCGATCCGATAACCTTAGTTGTCGTGGCATCCAAGGGTTCCTAACAACATTAGCCATCGTGGGTGAGGGGTGGTGTCCCCTCCCACAATTATAATATATATATTTTTATTTTATTTTTTTTGTTTTATTTATATTTTTATTTTCTACCATACTTTTGTATGTACCTAATTTTTCCAGCAAGGTATTTTTTATTTTTATTTTTAAAAATGAAATATGGAAACACATATGTATATATATGATGCAGGGCCTTCCGTAGGTCATAATCTCATATAGAAACTTCTGGAGGTCATAACTTTTGACTCAGGTCTGGGTTTTTGCTAAAACTTTTCGGGTGCGTGCCTCAGGTGGTGGCATTTGTTCTGCCAATCTGGGTCCATTTTAGTGCATTTTCAGGAGCTGAAAGTTTCATCTAGGGCTCCAAAATCAGCTTTTAGTGTTTTTTCTCTAGTTTTTAGAAAGTTATGTTTTGTAATAAATCCGGAGATATGTTTCTAATCTAGGATATTAGTTGGCAATTCATTCTAACTTAGTCGAGGGCATGTTTAGGAAAAAATTCATCTTTTTAGGTGTTGTTTTGAAAATTACCAAAAATGGCAAAAAACACCTATGGAAAAAATTGCTGAAAAGGGTAATTTTTAGATTTCCTATTTTTTCTAGTTTTTTGGTTACTTAAGAGTTTGCAGTGAATTGTAGAGGTAGTCAGTGATGAATGAGAAATATTGAAGGTTTAAAATCTGTGTTTTTATCTGGTAATTGAATTTTATTGTTAACAGAGGACTGTGTGCTACATCATTTGGTATCAGAGTGGGAAGATGGCTGGGAGAGGAAGAGGAAGAGGAAGAGGAAGAGGAAGATGAGGTGTCATGCCGATTCAAAGATTAATGATGGATATGCAGAGGCAGATTGAATGACTCAATGAGCGAATAGATAATCAAAGAATACAAGGAGGGAATGAACATGATGAAGAGGAAAACCGAAGAGGTGCTGACCAAAATGAAGAAAATACAGAAGAAAGGTTGGAAGAAATGAGCTATGAAGATAGAGTTGTCAGGGCTTTGGAAGGAAGGAGTGAAACAATCAAGATTGACATTTCAGACTATGCTGGTAGTTTTAAGCCAGAAGAATTAATAGAATGGTTGAACGAGATGGGGAAATTTTTTGAATGGAAGCCTATGACGGAAGAGAAGAAGATGAAGGTTCCATGCACAAAATTAAAGGGACATGCAATGATATAGTGGGATCACCTCCAAAAGGAATGAACTAGAAAGGGAAAAGAAAAGATTAAAACATGGAGAAAGATGGGGAAAAAGCCCAAGGAAAATTTTTTACCCATAGATTATTCAGAAACCCTCTTTCGTAGAATTTGAAGTAGAACTTGTCTTCAATGCAAGACTATACAAATGAATTCTACAAGCTATCCATGCACATAGAGCATCAAGAAAATAATGAGCAGATGGCTGCTAGATATATGAATGGCCTAAAATTCTCCATCCAGGATGAATTGAGCATCCATCAGGTCAACAGTATGGAGGAAGCCTACCAACTAGCCCTAAAGGCTAAAGAAAAGCATAATAGACAATATATCCAGAGGAATAGAGGTGGTCGAAGGGGTACCTCAACTCCATTTCGGGGAGGTTCTAATAATGGTTGAGGAGATTCTTTTCAAGGGTTTGAAAAAAATATAGACACCAGGCAAGATCCTCCAAATGAAGAAGGAGGATGAGGGTTTTAGAGAGGACGAGGCTACAGAGGTGGAAGAGGCTAGGAAATCTAGAGAAGGCCTTTGACTTATTTTAGGTGTAGAGAAGAAGGACACAGAGCCTTTGAATGCTCAAATTATAATGTGCCAAAAAGAAATCAAGGAGGACAACCTAGAGTGAACTTGGTTTAGCCAGAATTCATGGAAGTAGGAACATAACAAGAAGTCCTACCAGATGTGGGAGAAACTTTCATGATGAGGAGATCAATGATCATTCGAGAGAAGGAAGAAGTCCCTGTAAAGAACTTTGATGATTCATGGCTTCGAACCAACATCTTTAGAACTAGATGCACTTCTAGCAGAAAGGTATGCCAAGTTATTATTGATGGGGGTAGTTGTGAGAATATGGTAGCTAAGGAAACGGTAGAGAAATTAAATTTTCAATGTGAGAAGCATCCTCATCCTTACCATATTGCATGGTTTAAGAAAGGAAATGAGGTTACTGCTGATAAAAGGTGTCTGGTTAGGTTTACTATAGGAAAAATCTATAAGGATAAGATATCGTGTGATGTTATTCCTATGGATGCTTGTCATATTTTGTTGGGAAGGCCATGGCAGTATGATAGAAAGATCATGCATGATGGAGATAAAAAAAAATATACCTTCTGGAAAGATGGCTCTAAAGTGACTATCTTACCACTTAAGGATGAAAGGAAGAATGAGACCATGTTGTCTGCAAAGGATGTTGTCAAACAAATGAAGGTGATAGTTTGTTGCTATGCATTGGTTGTAAAAAGAGGAGAAGGACCAACAAACATAATACCACATGATGCAGTAAGGATACTAGAAGGATTTTCTGATGTTATTCCAAATGAGCTACCTGACAGTCTCCCACCAAAAATAGATATACAGAACCACATTGATCTGATTCCTGGAGCAACTCTTCCTAATCAAGCATCTTATTGGTTGAACCCAGCACAACATGAAGAGCTCAACAAACAAGTAACATAACTAGTTGAGAAAGACCTGGTTAGAGAAAGCATGAGCCCATGTGTTGTGCCTGCATTGTTGACTCCAAAAAAGGATGGAACATGGAGGATGTGTACTAAGAGTAGAGCAATTAAAAATATTACTATCAAGTATCAGTTTCCTATTCCTCGTATAGAGGATATGATGGATGAATTAGCAGGGGCCAAATACTTCAGCAAGATTGATCTACAAAGTGGATACCACCAGATTCAAATTCATGAAGGAGATGAGTGGAAGACAGCTTTCAAGACTAGGGATGGTTTGTATGAATGGATGGTTATGCCATTTGGGCTTTCTAATGCACCAAGTAAATTCATGAGATTGATGAATACTATCTTACAACCCTACATTGGTAAGTTTTTTGTTGTTTATTTTGATGACATCCTAATTTATAGCAAAAATAGAGGAGATCGCCTGCAACACTTGAGGCTCATCCGGAGTGTACTAAGGAAAGAGAAGCTTTGTGCAAATTTAAAGAAGTGCAAACTCATGCAAAATAGTTTGAATTTTTTTAGCTTCATCATTTCTGAAGATGGTGGTCAAATGGACCTAGAAAAGGTCAAGGTAATCCTAGACTGGCCTAGTCCATCTAGCATAAAAGGGGTAAGGAGTTTTCATGGCTTGGCAACCTTATATAGAAAGTTTATTCAAAATTTTAGCAGTATTGTAGCACCCATAATAGATTGTACAAAAGGAAGGGAATTCACATGGACACCAGATGCTGAACAAAGTTTCAAATTCTTGAAGAAAAAGGTAACTGAAGCTCCTCTATTAGCACTTCCAAATTTTGATAAATTATTTGAAGTAGACTGTGATGCTTCCCATGTTGGAATAGGTGTTGTTCTTAGCCAGGCAGGTAAACCAATATCTTTTTTCAATGAAAAGTTGAATGATGTGAGGAAAAACTATTCTACCTATGATTTAGAATTTTATGCTATTGTTCAAGCCTTAAGGCATTGGAGGCATTATTTGGTCCCACAAGAATTTTTATTGTTTACAGATCATTTGGCCTTGAAATATGTGAACACACAAAAGAAATTGAACAGTAGGCATGCTAAATGGGTGTCTTTCTTACAAGGGTATAATTTCATTTTGAAGCATAAGTCTGGAAAGCATAATCAGGTTGTTGATGCCATAAGTCGGCGTGTTAAACTAATCACTACAATGGAAACAAAGGTCATTGGTTTTGATTCTATTAAAGTTTTGTATGAGGCTTATGCTGATGTTTGGGGAATTATAGAGTAGATTAAAGAGCCAACAGCTAGTCTTTCAGATCACATGAGAGGAGAATACTTTATGGAAGATGGTTACCTCTTTAGAGGAAAAAAACTTTGTATACCAGCTGGTTCCATGAGGGACAATATTATCCAAGATTTTCATAGTGGTGGTTTGGCTAGGCACTTTGGGAAGGACAAGACAATAGCCTTGGTTGAAGATAAATACTACTGGCCCAAACTAAAAAGGGACATTACTAAGTATGTGGCAAGGTGCATAATCTGTCAAGTGGCTAATGGTCACTCCCAAAACACAGGCTTGTATACACCTCTACCTGTACCCATCGAGCCATGGGTAGATGTGAGTATGGATTTTGTATACCCAGAGAGGTACAGATTCTATCTTTGTAGCTATTGATAGATTCTCTAAGATGGCTCATTTTATTGCTTGTAAAAAAAATAATGATGCCACAAGGATAGAGAATTTATTTTTTTCAAAAGTTGTTAGACTCCATGGCATTCCAAAGACTATCACATCTGACAGGGATACTTAATTTTTTAGTCATTTCTGGGGGACCTTATGGAAAAACATGGGAACACAGTTACAATTTAGCAGTGCCTATCATCCCCAAACTGATGGATAAATTGTGGTAGTCAATTGGAGTTTGGGAAACCTGTTACGGTGCATTGTTGATGATAAGCCCAAGCAGTGGGACCTGGCATTGCCTCAAGCAGAGTTCGCTTACAACAATTTTGCTAATAGATAAACTAGAAAATCTCCTTTCCAGATTGTATATGGTAAGAATCCTCAGGGTGTTTTGGACCTTGTACAACTCCCTGTGCAAGACCGAATTAGAGATGATGGGGAAGCATTTGCTGAACAACTTCAACAAGATGTGAGGAGTAAATAGCAGGATAGCAATGAGCGATATAAGGCTGTTGCAGATGTCAGTAGAAGGAGACAGACATTTAATGTAGGTGATTTGGTGATGGTGTACTTGAGATGTGAGAGATTTCGCACTGGCACATATCATAACTATAAGCTGAAATACAAAAAGATAGGTCCTTGCCAAATCTTGAAGAAGATCAGTGATAATGCTTATGAGGTTTGTCTACCAGATGATCTGGATATTTCTCTTGTCTTTAATGTTTCTAATTTATATGCATTTCATGGGGAACTATCTAAGCCACCCAGTATAGATGAGGTGGATCGACATCACCACCTTCCAAGAAAAAAGAAGGAAAAGATTGCCCACAATCTAGACAAGTAGTCTCCAGTCACCCGGAATGGTCATTACAATAGGTACCTGATTCAGTGGGACGGATTAGCAGCAATAGATAGCACCTAGATCTCAGAATGGGAAGTGAAGAAATTGGACCCCAAAAAGTTGCAACTTCTCACAGACAACCACTTGTAGGAGCTACATTCCTTTAAAGAAGGGGAGAATGATCCAGGGCCTTCTATAGGTCATAATCTCATACAGAAACTTCCAGAGGTCATAACTTTTGACTCAGGTCTAGGTTTTTGCTGAAATTTTTTGGGTGCATGCCTCGGGTGGTGGCATTTATTTTTTCAATGATCTTAGATCGATTGGGGTCCATTTTAGCACATTTTCAGGAGTTGAAAGTTTCATCTAGGGCTCTAAAATCAGCTTTAAGTGTTTTTTCTCTAGTTTTTAGAAAGTTATGTTTTGTAATAAATCCAGAGATATGTTTCTAATGTCGGATATTAGTTGGCAGTTCATTCTAACTTAGTCGAGGGCATGTTTAGGCAAAAACTAGTCTTTTTAGGTGTTGTTTTGAAAATTAAGAAAAATGGCAAAAAACACCTGTGGAAAAAAATTGCCAAAAAGGGTAATTTTTGGATTTCCTATTTTTTCTAGTTTTTTGGTCACTTAAGAGTTTGCAGCGAATTGTAGAGGCAGTCAGTGATGAATGAACAATATTGAACGTTTCAAATTTGTGTTTTTATCTGGTAATAGAATTTTATTGTTAACAAAGGACTGTGTGCTACATCAATATATAAATACAATATATATAATTAAAGAATAACATAGGTTAATTTTCCCTTTTTATCAATGACAAAGACATATATACAATTTCTTTTTCACAGACAAATTGAGAACCTAATTTCATTGATTTAATCTGGGTTTCTTCTACATTCAACTGTTAATTCATTTTCTAGTGGCTCTTTTAATAATTCCTTTAAACCCTTATCAGATCTAAATTTTCTAAAATAATATTCTATTTTAGATTCTGCGAGAAGTGAGAACCGAGCCAAGATATGATGTCGGTCGTAGATCATATGCAACTTCACCCAACAGATGATCGAAGATCAAAATAGCAGAATGAAGAGAAATCTGAAATGAGAGAAAAATAGAGACAAGAGAAGAGAAATTGCAAAATACTCTCAATACTCCCACGAACAATCACCGAACTAGCTGAACTAGTGAAGGTGAGAGGAGAGTGCTCAATATATAGAAATATAAGGGCAAATACATCCAAGAGGTGCATTAACTCCTACACCCATAAAAAGTGGGAGGTTATCACCTACTTGGTAAATGACAAAACATGTGGCATAACCTCCTTAGGTGAAGACAGAGAGGAGGTGGCACATAAAGCCAAAAGAGGGTGAGAAACCCAACTACCCCATAACCTACCTAGGTAAAAACAAAAGAGTGGTTATGAGAGGTGGCACAACAAGCCAAAAGAGGATGTGTAACTCAACTACCCATGTGTGGGGAGAGAGTGACATATGTGGCTGATGTATTTCACCACGTGTCCTCATATTAACCACACCTAATAAACCTAAGCAAGCTTAAATAATATGTGTAGGAAAAAAGAAATACCCCTAACATAAGGAAAATAAAAAACCTACACTAACACCCCCCCTTAAGCGTAGCTTAGTTGGGTGATAAGATGGGTCCTGGCAAGTGAAGCCATGTTAGGTACCCATGTACATAGAGAATATCCCCCCATAAGAAGAAGAAGAAGCTCCCCAGAAGTGGAGCCCCCCCCAATAAATAGAGAGAGTAATGAAGAACTAAGAAGCCCTTCTTGAAGTAGACACCTGTTGCACCCCAAGCAAAGCTCGCAAATGAAGGAACTTTCTCTCTGTGAAGGGTTTGGTGAAGATGTCTGTAGTTTTCTCTGATGTAGAACAATACTTAAGATCGATGATGCCTTCCTGAATCAGTTCCCGAATGTAGTGCATATGAATCTCAATGTGTTTCGTCCTCTGATGATGAACTGGATTCCGAGAGATTTGTATTGCACTTTGTTTATCACAAAAGATGACTGTAGGCTTTCTGAATGTAGTGCCAAACTCAGTGAGAATATTCTGAAGCCAAATAGCCTTAGTGGTGTCATTAACTGCCCCTTGATACTCAACCTCTGTAGATGAAAGAGAAATTGCAGACTGCTTCTTGCTCGACCAACAAACTGGACCAGAACCAAGGGAGAAGCAATACCCTAAAGTAGACTTGCGATCTTGAGAATCACCTGCCCAATCTGAATCTGTGTATCCCACTAAGTCAATATCCATGCTTGCTACATATTGAATCCCATAATTATGAGTACCCTGAATGTAGTGAAGGATCCGCTTAGCTGCTTTCTAATGCAACTCATGTGGCTCCTGCATGAATCGAGAGACCATGCCCACAGCATATGAAATGTCAGGTCTCGTATGAGTCAAGTAGATGAGACTCCCAACAAGTTGTCGGTATAAAGTGCCATCAACCAAAGGTGAGGAACACTTAGCCTCAAGTTTGACCCCTGACAAAAATGGAGTCGATGCAGGCTTACAGTCAGCCATGCGAAATCTGGAGAGCATATCAAGTGCATACTTGGGTTGACCAAGGAAGATTCCTGAAGATGATTGAATGATCTCAATCCCCAAGAAGTAATGCAAAAGACCCAAGTCAGACATCAAAAATCTATCATGTAGAGCAGTTTTTACTGTCTTGATGGTGGACGAGTGACTCCTTGTGATCAATAGGTCATCAACATAGAGAACCAAGAATGTGAGAGTGTCATCCTGCTGCAGAATGTATACGTTCGGATCAGAATGGCATCGTTTGAACCCAACTATCAGAAGGAAGGAATCCATCTTGGCATACCAAGCTCGAGGAGCTTGTTTGAGGCCATAGAGAGACTGCCGAAGTTGACACACAAGTGAAGGATCCTGTACGAACCCCTGTGGCTGCTCCATGTAGATTTCCTCCTGAAGGTCACCATGAAGAAATGCACTCTTTACATCCATTTGATGAACTTCCCAATGATGTGCTGCAGCTATAGCAAGGACAAGTCGAATAGAATTCATCTTAGCAAATGGAGCAAAAGTTTCAGAGTAGTCAATCCCGGGAACCTGGGAGAATCCTTTTGCTACGAACCGAGCCTTATGCTTATCAACTGACCCATCCGCTGCAAATTTAGTTCGATAGATCCACTTGCATCGAACAATTTTTCTTCCCTTAGGAAGAGGGACTAAATCCCATGTGTGATTCCTTTCTAAGGAATTGAACTCTTCTTGCATTGCAGCATCCCACTCAAGAACACCAGAAGCTTCTCGAAAAGACTGTGGATTAGAAGCTGAAGCAATGAAGAGATGTGGAGCCTGTTGAAATTGTGACCGTGTTCTTCTCGTGTCTGATGGATCACCAACCCAATCTCCTGCTGACTCCAATGTTTGTCGAGCCCAAAGAGGTGTTGAGGTTGGAGAAGTTGGAGGAGAATCATCAACCTCTGAATGATGAATAGAAGAGGAATGTGAATCCGCATCATCAATATCACTATTTGAAGTGGAGGAAGAAGAATCCTCATCAATATTAGGAAGATTAAGATCTTCAGAAGAACTGTCATCATGATGCAAAGTCTCCAATGTAATAGTGGATAGAGAAGTGGTAGGAGAAGAACTAGAAGAACTCTCCTCAAAACGAACACTCCTCTCAATGAACAACTCATGGGTGGTAGGATGGAGAAGTCTATAACCTTTGACATCATCTGGATACCCAACAAATATGCAAGACTTGCTTTGCGGATCCATAGCCTTGCGTTTCTCTATTGGAATGTGGGCCCATGCAAGAGAGCCAAACACTCGAAAATGTTTAACTGTGGGTCTCTGACCAGTCCAAGCTTGAAAAGGAGTTACCCCCTTTACAGCTTTGTGAGGAACCCGGTTCTGGATGTAACACGCACAATTGATGGCCTCTGCCCAATACTGAGGTGCCAAAGATTTGGAGTGTATCATACAATTTGCCATCTCCTTCAAGGATCTATTCTTGCGTTCTGCGACACCATTCTGTTGAGGACTATATGGAACTGTGTGCTACATGTTGATTCCTTCTGAAGCACAAAATTGTTCAAATTGATTGTTAACATATTCTCCCCCATTATCTGTACGCAAAATCTTGATGAAATTTCCAGATTGTTTCTCTGCAAAAGCTTTGAAATCCAAAAAATGATCAAAGACCTCAGACTTCTGTTTGAGAAAATAAACCCAAGTGTATCTAGAAAAGTCATCAATAAATGTCAAGACATATCTAGCCCTGCTGAAAGATGGTTGTGGAAATGGTCCTGCCAAGTCACTATGTACCAACTCCAATAGATTTGTAGCTCTCCAAGCTTTTCCTTTATCATATTTCTCCTCAGGATGCTTACCAAGAATGCATCCTTGGCAAACTCCATTAGAAAATTGAATAGAAGGCAACCCTGAAACCATATCCTATTGACTGAGTTGTTGCAAATAACGGTAGTTCAAGTGGCCAAACCGTTGATGCCACAAACAACTCACCTCATCTGCATGAGTGAGTAAGACTGTTGAAGGAGAATCAGGAACAAAGTGAGAAAAATGATATAGTCTAGATTGATGATCTGCTTTTCCCACAGCAACTGTAGACCCATTATGCATTTCACTTATTACCACTATATCTGGAGTGAACTCAACTCGCTTTGCTGAACCAGTGTGAGTGATCTGATAAACAGATAGGAGATTAGTTGACAAAGATGGGACACAAAGAACATCCTCAAATGTCCCTTCCCCCATATCAATAGTCCCGCTCCCATGCACTTCAACAGGAGTATCATCACCCATAAGTATGGTAGGCATAGAGCATGGCTCCAAAGAGGTAAAATTATCCTCTGATGAGGCCATGTGGTGCGATGCACCCGAGTCAATAATCCAAGAATTTGGTTGTGAAGCAATAGCAACTAGGGCCTTTCCCTTTCCTTTCCCCTTACTTTTATCTGTGTCCTTAGGAGAACCTTCTGATGAACTTTGTTTGACTGAATCAGGCACCTTGATATTGTTCTTTTCTAGAAGATGTGAAAGGTGATCAATTTGTTTCTTTAAACATTTATGTTCATCATGGCCAGGCCTCTTACAATAAGAACACTTGACCTTCTCCTTTTTAGGTTGTTCACCTTTTGATGAAGAGGTCTGATTATCTGGTTTTGTAGTAGATTTCTGATCTTTCTTCTTCTCTCCTTGGTTCTTTTGTTTCTTATCTTGCTTATTAGACCCTTTCTGTTCTTTTGTGCCTTGATTAACAACCAATGCATGTGACTTAGAGGGTTTAATTGTACCCATTAGAACTAATTTGTCCTGCTCCCTAGTGAGTTCTGCAGCAAACTCATCTAAAGAAGGCATTTTATATGTAGAACCTAGGGTACATTTTGTGGCATAGAATGTAGAAACAAATACAGAATAATTAGAACCAAGCTTAGAAAGAATACTCAAAAGCAGTTGCTTATCATCCTTCTTGATTCCACATTGTTCCAATTGCAATCTAATAGCTTTGAGTTTTGTGAAGAAATCCTGTATGGTGTCAAAATTTGAAGGACTTAACCCTATGAGTTCATTCTCCAATTGATGACCTCTTAACTCATCCTGCTTACCAAAGAGGTTTTCCAATTTTGTCCATACATCATTTGGTGTTGTAGCAGACTCAATATGAAAAAGTAGGTCTGGAGATACTGACATACATAAAGTACCAAAGGCTTCATCACATTTGTTAAACCATTTAATCTTTTCTGCATCCTCTTGTGGTTCAGTTTCAAGTCCCATTGTTACACGATGATATCCATGTCTTTTTAGATATATTACCATCTTTGATTTCCATTCAAAGTAATTATATGGAGTTAAAACTGGAACTGTGGATGCATCCATGAGAGAAGAAAAAAAGATTGCAAGGTAGAAGGAAATGTGCAAAGAAAGAAGACACACGAGACACCCCCCCTTTCCACTAATCTCAAAAATCACCCCCCCCAGATATTACAATGTTGGCACTTTATGATTAGTGCTTTTACAAGGATTTTCCAGATTACAAAGCTTTAAAGGCTCTCAGTAGCCAAAATTTCAACTTAATCAAAAATTTGAAAAAAATGACTTTGTAGCTATGTTTTTCTCTTTAATTTCTTTCCAACACTGTTTTTTCTTTTTGAAAGAATGGATTACAAAAGTGAAAGAAATACAGTACTGAAGAAAGAAAAAGTGCAGCAGATTCAACCTGCAATATCTGATTGAAAATAGGTAGAAATTCTTACTCAAACCTTTGTGGATGGAGAGATCTCGAATTCAGCTTTCCGTCAAGTACTCGTTTGCAAAAATCTGACACTTGAAGCAAAAGTTATGCAATTTTGAAAAAAACTGCAAAATCTGCCTGTGAAAAAATGACTTATGTCATTTTCTAACACATTTTTTGCAAAATTTGTCAACTTCCTGCAAAATGTAATGACTAGCCAGATAGTTTTTCGATGCTGGCTACAAAACCCAGAAATTGTTTTTCCTGAAAAAAAGTGGAAGTAAGATTTTCGAAGCCAAAATGAAAACGGCTCCAATGAGAAATCCAAATTTTTAAATTCTGATTTTCTTTACTGTTTCCTCCAAGCTCTGATTTTGGTGAAATAAAAGTCAATTTTGACTTTGTGAAACCTTCTGGACTCTTTGGAAATGCTGAAAAAGCCTCCAATATTACCAAAAAGCTGCAAATCACCTAGATCTCACAAGAACAGATATATGTATACCAAATACGCTTATTTTCCTCTTAAACTATTATGATTCTCCAGATCAATTAAAGATGCAAAAGAAAATCATATTGGGTTTTTGAGAAAAATAATAAGCTCTATATTAGTCTCAAATATCTCAATAAATCAGATAAAATGAACTATACCAAACAACACCGCTCTGATACCATGTTAGATTCTGTGAGAAGCGAGAACCGAGCCAAGATCTGATGTCGGTCGTAGATCATATGCAACTTCACCCAACAGATGATCGAAGATCAAAATAGCAGAATGAAGAGAAATCTGAAATGAGAGAAAAATAGAGACAAGAGAAGAGAAATTGCAGAATACTCTCAATACTCCCACGAACAATCACCGAACTAGCTGAACTAGTGAAGGTGAGAGGAGAGTGCTCAATATATAGAAATATAAGGGCAAATACATCCAAGAGGTGCATTAACTCCTACACCCATAAAAAGTGGGAGGTTATCACCTACTTGGTAAATGACAAAACATGTGGCATAACCTCCTTAGGTGAAGACAGAGAGGAGGTGGCACATAAAGCCAAAAGAGGGTGAGAAACCCAACTACCCCATAACCTACCTAGGTAAAAACAAAAGAGTGGTTATGAGAGGTGGCACAACAAGCCAAAAGAGGATGTGTAACTCAACTACCCATGTGTGGGGAGAGAGTGACATATGTGGCTGATGTATTTCACCACGTGTCCTCATATTAACCACACCTAATAAACCTAAGCAAGCTTAAATAATATGTGTAGGAAAAAAGAAATACCCCTAACATAAGGAAAATAAAAAACCTACACTAACATTCTATAGGTTTTCAACCAAGGGTTTTACATGAACAATTTTTTTCATAGAATTTAACAAAGAGGAAGTCACATATGAATAATCATATGAATTTTAACCATACTATCAATTAGAACCCTAATTGAATTTACAACAAAATTTAATTAGGAATTCATAAAAACACTAAATTTTCTACAATTGATTCCATAAAATTAACATGAAAGGAAAATCACAAAACAACCATAATAACTAGATCTGACAGGCACGAAGAAGACAATCTTTCAAAAATACTAGGATTGTTACTACAAGGGTTTCTAAATCCTACCACAAACCAAAAATTGAAGAAATGTGATGAAGACAAAAAAAATAAAAAAATTCAAGCTTTGACAGAAAAATTGTCCAATACAATACATTCACACAAATCTTCAAGCCTGTGTGTTGAGAATAATGGCCAAGCCTTTCCAATATAGGAATCAAACTCAACCATGCAAATTTTGGAACTCGACCAAACTCAACAACCTTGTTTTCATCAACTCCATAATTCCCTCAATTTCAATTTGGAATTCAAGTATTTTTGCCTTCCTCGTTTCTGTCAACTCTCTTAACTCTCAATTAATTAATCTTTTATTTATTTATTCTAATTAATTTGTGAAACTAAATTGCATTTAAATTAAATTAAATTAATATCATTTGGTCTAACATTATTTTCCACATTATAATTTATTTTCAATTAATAATTATCTTTTATTTAAAAACATTAGTTTGATAATTAATTAAATCTTTAAGATAATTTATTTAATTAATCTTCATTAATTAAATACTTTTATTTCCATAGATAAGGTCTTAATTAAATCTTTAAATTTAATAATTATATCCAATTAATTTATATTAATTAAATACTTCCACCTTGAAAATAAATACATATAGCAATATCTACTTTATTTAAATCGCATAATTAATCAAAATAAATTATTTAATTAGAACCATCTATCAACCAGCCAGAAATCAATTGAACTAATAAAACCATAACCATGCTCAAGGGAAAGACTATGAACTCACGCCACCTGGATGAATTTGGGAAGGGTAAAATATCATAAACTTGTCCAATATTTCATGATAATAGAATGGCTTAGGTTGGGATTTGGATTTAAACATTATCTCCTCTCTTTTACCATTGAGACTTACGATAGGGCACGCTCATCCTGACAATTTAGGGAAGTTGATGTCTCATACTTGCAAACCTACATAAAAGACAACCATGTACATATGTGTGTGTGTGTGTGTGTGTGTGTGTTTGTATAGATACATACATACATACATACATATATATACATATATGTGTATATATACATATATGCACACACACACACACACACACATATATATATAACAAGTAATGGCAGGGATCAAGAGATTATGTGGATCCTACAAGAGGGTAACTACAACTATGTTCCTCAACCATATCAAACATGTAGTAAAAGCATACATGATAACCATTCACATGCAAGAATGAAATAATTAAAAATCATAAACATAAGCATCATTTTAAGCATATAAATAATCATCATCAAAGTAAATAACATCATCTAATTACAAATATCTAATATCCATAATTATCCAATCATCAAATCACCATGTAATGTCATATGTCCAAAACAACAGAATAACTAAAATAAACAACACACACATAAAAGTGGCCTAAAAGAGTTTGGCAATATAAAACTGAAAAGAAAACTATGGGTGGGCAATACAAATCTGGTAACAAGTATATCAAGTTCAACTCTATCTTAATAGCCCTCTTGTAGATAGTGTCCGACCACAATCCTATCCTCCTAGACTAGAAGAATAGGCTACAAATGGGACATGAACCCTTCTATTATTAAATTATGTAGAATATAAACATTGATTTTTGTATCTATATTTATAATTGTTGGAGTTCCTATATTTCTTTGACTCCAACATATTATGTGGTACAAAAATTAAACATTATTAGAATAAATGTGAAAGGATAGAACAATGTTCCATTTGGGTATATTTTTGTGAAGAAAAAAGAAATTAGGATGAGACTGATGTCCATTCAAGGAATAATGGTCAACAAATATCTCTCTTTGATAACACATAATGAAGAGGAGGCTTTAAGACCCAAATGGAAATAAAATCTTTATAGGGAAGAAGTTTTTTTGAAAGAAAAATCCAAGATTCAATGATTCAAAGAATGAGCTTGTTACTTGGCCTTCTTCCATTATTTTTATAGCATACATAAGAAGAGAAACATTATTATCAGCCTTAGGGTTGAGACTTATTTTGTTATTATAGAGGATAGAAAATGAAGTTAGGATTTCTCCTTTTTCTATGGGTTCTTTTAAATCCCCTGGCCTGGATCAGTTCCCTGTGTCTTTTTTTAAGAGTTTTGGGATATTGTTGTCCTTGATGTTCCTTTCGAAACTAAGCATTCCAAGTAGACTTCTAAAATATTTAAATATATCTTTCATTCCCTAATTCATAAGGTTTATGAGTCATAAATTATTCTTGATTTAAGGCCAATAATCCTTCGCAATGCAGTATATAAAATATTTTCTAAAGTCCTAGTTAACAAGATCAAACCCATGCTAGATAGCCTTATTAACTATTTCGAGAAAGGATAAAATAGGTGCTTGATTTTTCCATTACTACCCATGAATTTAATCATTCTATGGATAACTTTGATCAACTAATGGTGGCATCTAAATTGGATGTCTCTAAATCCTATGGCAAGGTTAGGTGGGATTTATTGCTCAATATTTTAAACAAGTTTGGCTTTGATAGGAAGGTTATTCCTTTGATTGAAGAATGTGTGACTACTATTCTACATTCTTTCTTGTTGAATGGTATTTCAAGAGGCTATTTTGGAACCACCAAAGGTATTAGATACGGTGAACCCTTCTCTCCATATCTATTTATAATATTGGATAAAATTCTAGTGGGAAACTTTCTAAGAAGAGTCAAAGATGACAAAATCCTTACAGTTATACCTATGTCTACTCTTCCTCCTATTGTCCTCCACTAGTTTTTAGATGATCTACCATTATTTTTGTTACTACCAAGTGGTGATGAAAGATAGATCTTGGAAATTCTTATTCAACCAATATGCTTATGCCTCAAGCTAGTCCATCAACTATGTTAAAATTAAATTTTATCTTTTCAACAACTTATATAGTCTATACAAAAAAATAAAAAAAAATACTTGGTTAACAAAGTGTGAATCTCCATAGTACCTATCTTGCGATCCAATTCAAAGTCAAAGAGGATTCTAATACCTTTTATAACTTAATCCTTAAGAGAACTAAGCACAAATTAGTCAATTGGAAAGGTAGATTACTTAGTAGTGGGGTGACCCCACAATAATGGGTTACACTTTTTCAAAAATGTTGAATTTGCTAAAATGACACATTTTAAAGAAAATATAACGATTTAAGACTTGAGAGATCACATTTGATGGAAGTAATGTAGAATCAAATTTCTTGTAAGCTAAAACTTCTGGCTACTTCTTTGCAAGGGATCCTTATTTATTTTCTCTCCCTCTTTTGAATATCAAAATTCAATGGATGAAAACATTGAGAGAATACAAAAATATGTCTATATAGGTGTATAGAGGAAAGAAAAATAGAGGAATCTTGTTAGCAAGGAAAAATTTTGCCAACCAAAAATAATAGAAGGAATAGACATTAGAAAAATGTTTTCACCAAGTAGTATACCCCTTCTTTCTAAGATTGGAAGTAATATTTCTCTACATAAAGCCAAATTGTCTAACATTATGACTACCAAGTATTTTAATAATGAGATGCTATATCATTTCCTTAATGTGAAAGGGCTCTCCAATGGGTCCAATATTTGGAATAGCAATCTTAAATATAAGAATATCATAAAATCGGCTCAAAATAGAAGATTTTTTATGGCTATATGGTTTTCTTCTTGAATGATACATAGTTGCAAGATACACCCATATCCTCCTATCTAGTGTTCTATACCCTATATGGGACTCCAAAGAACTTCTTTGGATATTGGGTGGCTAGTTATCTTTCTTACTCGAAAACCTTGAAAAACATCTCTTTTTTCTGCCAAGATCAACCACAACTCCCACCATTGACTTTGGATTTGTAGAAGACGATTCACGATGAGATAATTTTGATTTTTTAAAGATAGGACACATTCTTTTTGAAAGTAAATGAAAATGGTGAATACATAATGAATACTTCTTATCTTCTTGTTATTCTTGAGCATAATATTGGAAATGAGTTTGGAATTCTCACCTTATTCTTAAAGTTAATATTTTGGGGTGGATAATCATGTACAATAAAATACTCATGAAGGAAAACCTTACCAAGTGTGGGTTGCAGCTAACAAACCATTGTTCTTTGTGTAATCATAATGATGAAATTATTTATCACCTTCTTATACACTCTCCATTCAAAGAAAACCTTTGATATAAGGTGCTATAATTATTATAAATTAAATTAATTATTAATCAGCAGGTTAATCAACTTGTATTTAATAGGAGGGCTTCCCTTAACCCTCCTATTAGAAAAATTTAGAGGCAAATCCCTTGGATTTGAGTCAGATAGTATAGAATGAGAGAAATCGTATAATCTTTTGGGAATGTGGAGTTCTTAATTGACTATGGTAGAGAAGACCATTTTGGTTTAGGATAATTGAGAAATGAAACTTGGTGGTCAAAATAGGTGTGTAGATTGGTAGCGCCCCATTTTTCATGAACAAGGTGCTAGGGGTAATTAGTCTCACAAATTTGGAAACTCTAAGAATCACCCTACATCTTTCAAGGGTGGTTAGAATCAATAGAAAAAAATAAATTTCAAAATGTTCATCATAGTGGCTCTTAGTGAGGAAGTTGTCACAATTAGCATCATATCAATTGCAATCAAAATAGCTAGCCTACTTTGAGTTCAAGATGTCCATTGCACCTGTAATAAGAAGAGGTTGTGGTAGAGGAGGATTTTTCTTCTCTTGTGGAAAACATGGTCAAATTGGGATCTCTCCTTCCATTCATCTCTATCCTGGGGAGGAGTTGCATCCCATTGGATTTTCTCCTTTTCTCTTTTTGTGTGAGATTTCATTTACATTCGTACATGGGTACTTAACATGGCCTAGTAGTTTAGACCCATTTTCTTTGTTAGGTTGAGTCTACATTCCCCTGAGTAGCACTTAAGGAGGGTGTTGGTTTAATTATTTACTCATAATTACACTTTACTTATGCTTACTTAGGATAATGCATAATTTCATAGTAGTATGTATAAAAGACACTTAGGGAATTTTATATCTAGGAAATATGGTTGTAGAAAAAATTCCACCTTTGGTGGTTTGATCTTGGTGGGTGATCCAACTTTTGTGTATTTATCTATTATTTTCTCTTACCTACTCTTACATATCATTGAGCTACATGTCATTATCATGTTCTCTCATCTCCTATTTCCTTTCTTATACAAGCATGCTAAAGTACATTATTTTGAGCTGAGGTTATTTCATCTTGATGAGGATATATAGATTTTTCTTTTATATATTTCTCTCTTCCTTTTTTCTATTCATTGGCCTCTATATCTTCAGTTGTTATTGGTCAATTCTTACACCGACAATGGAAAACCTTTTTAATGCCAAATCAAGATATGTTGTAGTAAAAATTATATTTTAAAACACATTAGATGATACAAGAAATGTGTAGCTAAGAAAGTGTACATACTTATGTCACATGAGCATTATTTTCAAGATATTTTTTATGGTGATCAATAGGCTTCAAAATATTATCTTAAAAAATGGGTAGCTTAAGTTGTTTTGACAGGGGTGCTCTACAATGAAATGAAAAAGTTGTAAATAATAAGAACTTCAAATTTCAAAAATTTGAAGGGGTAATCGTAAGGTAGGGGAAAAAAATATTATGGATGAGACCTTCAAAAGATAGATGTTTAATGCAAAATAAATTTAGAAAATCAAACAAGAGATTAAAAATCCCTAGTTGGACGTCAAGGTAGAAAAGACAAAAGATAATCAAGAAATCATTTTGAATAACATTGGGAAGATAATGAATTTCTATACAAAATCCATTAAAAACAATTCGCTAACCATTTAATTTCTTCAACAAGAGTTAGATTTATGAAAAGGAAAGAAAAGAAGGAGATGTAAAATACTATCTACAAATCAGAGCATCCTTCCTTATCAAGCCCATAAAAAGAAAAAAAAATATCTAATAGAGTTTCCTAATTCTTCTACTCAAGTTAAAGAAAGCATGACATTTATAGGGTCTAAAGGTGTCTCCTTTGAAGAGAATCTAGAACTAGTTCAAAAAATTATGATAGGCAATAAGGTGTTCTTTTGATTATTTATTGTTTCTCTTTTTTTTTGTCAGGTTGACCTTAAGACTCATTGTGTTTTGGTTTTTTCTAAATCTTAATCCTTGTGAGATTCATTTTTTTTCCTTTATTTTTTATGTAGTAGGTCTCAGCCCTTTCCCATGATAATCCAATCAAAAGAAAGTGTTTAGTCTTTTATAAATTTACTTTGATAAAAAATGGAGTACTTAGAGGTACCCTACAAATATGAAATGACCTCTCTATTATATGCTAGTATGCTTGTTAAGGATTAGCAATAAAATAGATGATGTACCCCACTAATTAAGAAATGTATAATTTTGTATAAATCATAACACCCATTGAGCTCCTAACTATTGATGTATGTAGCATCAGTTAAATAAATAAAGCTGATTATATAATTATTATGAGAATTGATTTACACACACACACAGATATATATATATATATATATATATATATAGTTAATCATTTATTTATTCTTATAATGATTATATAGTTAAATTAATAAATTAGATTAATGAATAGACATGTCTCATGAAAGGACATGTCTCTTCTTGTCTTTACCATGTATACATTCAAGAGATCGATGCATTTGGAAGACACATACTTTTACGACAATGCTATTACATTTGCAGCAATCTTAAACTCAACATGGTATCAGAGCCAAGTTTGAGAAGATCGTGTTTAGTCTGCTTTTCAATTGAAGTTCGCAGTTTTGGAGATCACTGATAACATCTTAAGTTTGGATTGGCATTCAAATACAGAACCAGTAATCACAGAGATATCATCTCTAGTATTGGTGGAAATCAGAGATAGTAATCAGCTACATACTTCAAGACGACTTGCACAAGCGAATTCCTATTTGGCAATAGGAAACTACAGAAGTCTCTATGTGGCATTGTGACATTCATCAGCAATTATTGTGTATTCTCAAAGTTGGGATCAAAGCTGCAACCTGCATACAATCCGTGTAACATCATTATCTTGTTGCAGCGATTGGGCATACATTAGACAGGAAAATATATGTGATCATGGGTCTATTGTTTGCCTCTATAGCTGACATCACAAACCTATAAATTGAGGATCATAGAAAGCATAGTGCCAATACATAAATACATCGGCAGTTTACTTCTGAGATTACAAGCTTTTTCTGGGATCGCAGCTAGCCTTGGCATTCATAGTTCAGCATCATATCACCGGTCAATCCCTTAATGAATGTGCTATTTAAAACTACAAAGGATAAAAGCATATTCAGTGAAGGTTATGCAAGTGATTCAATTTCCCTGGAAATCGAACTCCACGATAAACCGAAACTATATTGCGAGAGCTGTTAAATGCTAGTGGCAGGAATTGCCGTGACAAAGGTATTTGGAGCCGGACCAATGTTTTGTAAAACCATTACGGAGCTGGAAGTCAAGGAGACACTACCTTCTGGGTGTGATATCTTCAGTACTATCTCTCATCCTCAGCGTTTATGAATGGAGACTCTTGCTATCATATTTGATATTTAAATTACTGATGCAGCCCCATTAAAATAAATTTTTTAAAAAAAATTGAGAAAGCAGCATGCCTATTGGTTCATCCTATTGCTGTGACTTATTTGATATTTGTTGGGAGCTTCTTTCCGTTTCCGTGAAGCATTCTTACTGACGGAGTATTGAATAATGTGGTGCTGGTCCTCTAAACACTTTCGTCAAATTGTATATTCCATCAACTTCCTTCAGCATGGAATTTAATAGGGCTGGCTACGTTGGTATAGCCATTGCAAGCATAGCTGCCACTTGATATTTGGTCCTCTACTCACGATTTCGGTATGGCGATGTCTTTGTCCAAGCCCAACAGAAAACACTCTTGATCTTTTGGAATATAAGTACAGAATATTGATGTCTCATGAAGTGATCATATCAGGCATCTGAGCTACATATCGGGAGGTTGATATTCTAAATAATGGCGTATACCTTCGAACACAATATATATTGGATATCGTTTGAAGATTACAATATATATTGGAGATCAGTGGGAGATTCATTGAAGATCCTTGGCTGCACGGGACCTAGGCGTATAGAATCAATATTTATGTGGATTGAAATTATAATATTATTGGCCTTACTTTACTCAGGAACGGATTGACATTCTTTAATACCGATTATTATAATATTTTAGTTAATCTGACTGTCGAATGCAAAGATTTGGATTCTACTAGTACTCTACTTTATCAGAGAAGTTGCCCTTAGTAAGGAGTATTAAATATTGT
This sequence comes from Chamaecyparis obtusa, assembly GCA_027943335.1. Taxonomy (NCBI): domain Eukaryota; kingdom Viridiplantae; phylum Streptophyta; class Pinopsida; order Cupressales; family Cupressaceae; genus Chamaecyparis; species Chamaecyparis obtusa. The sequence goes on along the minus strand of BSBK01003507.1, from coordinate 417,343 downwards.
GGGCAATTTATTTTTATATTGAAGTGCGATATTAAGGATTAATATTTCTATTGGGTACTTGAGGAGACATTGACATTATATTGATACCATTAATCCTGGTAACAAAGATGTATCCATGGTTGGGTAGTGGATAGGAGTGATGGAATCCTTTGCATAAATATTTGTGAGCAGACTGAGGAGTCAAACAATCATTCATATAACAGCTTTGACATTTGACTGGAAAATCTATACAAATACTCTCATTTGTCAATATTTGTTGGGTGCATCAACTTGCCCTTGGCCTGGGTGGAAGGTTCACTGTTGTTGAATCTTGAATGTGGAAAATCACTATTGCAACTTCTTTCTTGCACGGGAGTCTTATTGTCTTAGTTTCCAGTTTGAGGCTGTGAAGCTCTTCATCCCTCAACTGTTACGGTTGTTAAATATATATATATATATATATATATATATATATATATATATATGGATTACCTAGAGGATTATAAAAGTTTGAGGCTAAATACTAAGAGGTCCCAATAGGTCCCACAAGGCACTTTTATCTATTGAGCATTCTTGATCCGAGACGTTGACAGATGGGAACAAGATATGAGCAAAGGATTGCATTTAAAAGTCTGAACTTCCATTGTTAATGTTGGACGTTTTTCTAGGGGTGCGGATGAGAGATCTGGACATAATCTTGCATGCTTTCGTGCTAGGATTGCAACTCCAGCATGTTCTTGGGGGCTGGAGTGCAACATTGTCTGCTATTTCTCTGCTAACTTCTAGGTAAAGCTCAACTATAACAGAAATCTATGTTGGCCAGTATGTTTTGCAAAAAAAGAAGAATGAAGTACTAGGAATACTGTCGAGGCATTTGTGCAGGTGATGGCAGCATCAAGAATTACAAAGAAAATTTGAGATAAGAGGGCTCTCCCAGTGAGAGGGAGTAAACTGTGAAGGGATTTATGTTAAAATATTAGACGATGAGAAAGATATCTTCCATGATTGGGACCATGTATGCTTCCGTGACAGAGGGAGAAGCTAGAGGATTTGGATAAATTGACCTTTGAAGATCTTGGTCATATTGGTTCAGAGGGAGTCTAACATTTCATCAGAAGAAACCTTGGACAAGGAGGTCATAAGGTTGATATCTATCTCAGAAGGAGTCATTTCATGATGAAGATATTCTTAATGCATTATTTTCTGTGAGAGAGAAGGTTGAGGTGCAAGCCCTTGTATTGTATTTCCCTGAGATGGAGAGATTTGAGATAAAAGCCCTTGTTCCACCCTCTAGGAATAATTATGGTGAATTTCATAATGAGACATGACATCATCATGTTGAGTGATTCCGTGATGGGCACTTGTGCTCGTTTATATTTCCATTCATGGGAGTAGCCATGATGGACCCACCCTCTGGAAGTAGCCATGGTGGAGGTCATTGAGTGACTCCATGATGAACACTTGTTTGTTTGCATTTTCATTCATAGGAGCAGTCGTGATGGAGCCACCTTGTGGGAGTAACCATGGTAGACATTACTCTATAACTCAAAAAAAATAAAATCTGAAAAGACCCTCCTTAGCTAAGAGAGAGTGTTGATGTTAGTGTTAGGAGGACAAACCAGAAGTTATCAAGGATTCCTCCCTAGCTAAGACATAGTGTTGACTATAGCTTTGGGAGGATCACAATAATGATTCAAGTTGGTGGTAGAAATTTCAGAGGGTAGTAATATTTGACAATAAGAGATAAGTATTTCTATCCTTGCATAATGTTTATAAATTTTGAGTCAATAATTCATGCCATAAGATTGGGATAGTAAATTTTTTATACTTCTATAATTGATATTTTCCTTTAGAATAGTTTAGTTTTATGAAGTAATTGTAATCTCTCTTTGAAGTGCATTGAGGACAAATCTAGAAGCATGCGAGATTGCATTCATGGGAGAAAGAACTTAATGCCTGCAGTTATGGAACTAAGTTGAGAGTTGATATCAGTTTCATAGGGAGCCTGACTATCTATTATAGACAACCTTGGGAAAAGAGGTCAGGAGGTTGATGCACGATCTTGAGCTTCAGACGGAGCAACTAAAGGATCTCCATCTGTCAACATCCAAGAATCTTGATTCAGAGGGAGCTGTCCATGTCAAGATGGGTTCCTTAGTGATCAACAGTTAGAGGACTATGATTGTTAGGATGAAATTTTAGCATCAGTGATTCATTATTTGTATCTTATAGAGATTCCTTATCACTATGTAAGAGACATAGTAGAAAGTGATGGAGGAGCATCCTGGGTGTAAGAGCAATCTTGCATCACCCAAAAATATTTCTGGTTTCTTTTCAATAAGGGCTATCTTGTGTAGAGGTGCTATTTATGGAAACTTGCTATTTTTAGTAAGTTGTTCGTACGATCTTGGAATGTTCTGATTTCACATGTGGAGGTTCATCTTAGTCATATTAGCCTGCTAGTAAAGTTTCATTGCTAGATCAAGTCTAGTTTTGAAGATGTTGCAGATTTTCAGTATTAACTGCAGGGTATAGAAACTTTGAACTCAATTTTGAAGGCTTTAGAGGCCCCGGATGAGGTTGAATTTTTGATTGAATGAAGCTTGCTTAATTGAGAGGTTGTAGAGCTCCTTGTGCCCTTTCTGAATTGGGGTCATAATAGTCAATCAGAGCAACTAGTGATGACTTATGGTCTTCGAAAGTCGGGCCACCTGAAATGGTGGAAAAAAAAAAATTCAAAATTTCTATTCGGGTTTCAAAAGTTATTTTCAGCCGACTATGATGTAATAAAATGAAAAATAAAATAATTCTAAGTTTGGTTGGCCCTTAGGGCTAAATTTCTGGAACCTTCTCGGGTGGTGGAAATTGCCTATATAAAGAAAGCCCATAGTGTTGTCTTAGGCAGTTCGGGACAGTTCTAGGTAGCAGATCTGGGTATTGATTCAAGGCTTTGTCCTACAGAATATTGTAAGGGAATGCCCATGTGGCTTTGCATATTGTAATTCTAAAAATTTGTAATTCCACAATTGTGGAGATAATAAGAAGCCCATTTGTTGTTCTTGCAAATTGTTGTTGTTTCTTTTTTTCTGTTATGTGTTTGTGGTATTAAGGGGAGCACCCTTCATCAAGTGGTATCAGAGCAAGAATTTCTAAGTGTGTAAACAGATCACCGATTGTGAGACAGTTTGCACCAGGACCGTGGGTTAGGGTTTATGTGTGAACAGATCACCGACTGTGAGGCAGTTTGCACTAGGACCGTGGTTAGGGTTTCAGTGTGCATCGCAAAAAATGTCTCCACCAAGGGAACGTGGTGGAAGAGCTGGTGTTGTAACACTTGAGGTTAGAGTGCTTCAGAGACAAGTGCAAGCATTGCAAGAGGAGATTCGTAGAGGAATGAATCTTAATGTCAAAGACGAAAGCGAGGATGAAGCCGAAGAAGAAGATCAAGAAGGAGAAGTCAAATTTGTGAACCAGGAGGAAGAAAGACTTTTTCCAGCTATCTCAAAGATCGGGAAGAGACCTAAGATTGAGGTTCTAACATTTTCTAGAAATCTTAACCCAGAAGAGTTCATCGACTGGATCAATGAATGTGAAGAATATTTTGAGTATGAAGATATTGAGGATCCCGATTGGGTCAAGTTTGCGAAGGCTAGACTAAAGGGTCATGCGAAGATCTGGTGGCAAGAGATTCAGTTGGAGCAAAATCGAAGAGGAAAGAATAAAATTACAAGATGGGGGTGGATGGTGGATAAATTGAAGCTACAGTTCATTCATATTGATTATAAGCTTGACCTACTGAGAAAAATGCAAAGTTTGAAGCAAGCAGGAAGATCTGTTCAGGAGTATACAGAGGAGTTCTATCGAATCCTCATCAGAATAGGCCATGCAGAAGCTGATAAGGAGAAATTTTCCCATTACCTTAATGGGTTGAGGCCGAGCATTCAAGAGGAATTGAATTTGGTTCGAATGAACAGTATTGAAGAGGCATACCAATTTGCCCTAAAAGTAGAGGAAAAGTTGAACAAGAAGTTTGAGAGCAGACAAAGTGGAAGAGGTCATGATGGAAGATCTAGTGGATGGTCATATGGAGATTGAAATGAAGATCTGAAAAAGTAGGATGAGTCTACCAGTAACAATCAGAATCAAAGAGGAGATAATTTTAGTCATTTCCAAGATCAAAACAATAGAGATCAAAGAGGAAGAGGAAGAGGACAAGGTTTAGGAAGGGGAGGCTTCCGTGGAACATGTTTTCACTGTGGAGAAGAAGGTCATAGGGCATTTGAATGTCGTCAATGCCAAGGAGGGATAGATAGGAGGAACGAAGGCTAGGCTAGAGTTGCATATGTAGATGAAGATGCCAGATCATCACATTCTGAAGATGCTGAAAGAGGAGAAATGTTGATTAATAGAAGAGTCTTGTTGTGTGGTGAAAATGAACTTGAGCAAAGGAGTTTGTTTCATACCAAGTGCAAGTGTGAGGGTAAGTGTTGTGATGTGATTATTGATAGTGGTAGTACTGATAATTTGGTGTCAGAAGAGATGGTGACAAAGTTGAAGCTCAAGAGGCAAAAACATCCACATCCATATCGGGTTGCCTGGGTGCAAGATGACAACAAGGTCATGGTCAGTGAACAGTGCCTAGTGAAGTTCAAGATTGGCAGATACCAAGATGAGGTACTATGTGATATCATATTTATGGATGCATGTCACATGTTGTTGGGTAGGTTGTGGCAGTTTGACAGATGTGCAGTACACGATGGTTGTGCGAATACCTATTCCCTGAGAAAGAATAGAGTGTGACATAAGCTAAAACCATTGAAGGAAATAGAAGAAAAGGTATGTGGTAATGCAAGAATAACTTTTGTTGATAGAGAAAATTTCTCAGATGTTATGAGGCATGAGCATATGTGTTTTACCTTAATCCCAAAGGCTGGGAAAGAGGAAGTAGAAGATGTACTTGTAGAAGTTGTAGAATTATTGAATGAGTTTCAGGATATTGTATTTGGTAATGTGCCTGATGGATTACCACCAGTTAGAAAAATTAGTCATCAGATGGACTTGGTTCCAGGAGCTAGTTTGCCAAATAAGGTAGCACATAGAATGACACCAGCAGAAAGTGAAGAGTTGAAGATAGATTTGAAGTTTGGTTCATCACATCATCTACAGATTGTATATGAAAGTAGTCCCAGAGATGCATCTAAGTTGAGGAAGATAGATAAAGGAGAAATAAGTAGTGCTGAAGTTGAGGATTTTGTAGAACACTTGAAAAATATCCATGAGGAGGTGAGGAAGCATATTACCAAAATGAATGCACATTATAAGGCTAAGGCAAATCAGAAAAGGAGGCATAAGGAATTTTAGGTTGGAGATGAAGTGATGGTTCATTTACGAAAGGAGCGGTTTCCAGTTGGTACATATAACAAGATGCAAATGAAGAAGTTTGGATCATGTAAGATACTGAAGAAGCATGATTCAGGAAATGCGTATGAGGTAGAATTGCCTACTAAGCTGAATATTTCACCTCTGTTTAACATTTTAGATTTGATAGAGTATCATGAGGGAAGTGTTGAAGATGACATCATAGCAGCACAGTGGAGTATTCCAGCAACTAGCTCAGATACCAAGGAGATTGAAGATATACTGGATAGTCATGTTGGTAGAAGCACAAGGAAAAAGACATATGAAGAATATCCGGTCAAGTGGAAAGGACAACCTATTGAAGATTCATCATGGTTGACAAAGGAGGACGTTAACCATCTTGGTTTTCCTCTGCACACTTGAGTCATGACAAGGTCACTTCTCAAATTACCCCAGGTGTCTGATGCAGGAGCATCCTGGGTGTAAGAGCAATCTTGCATCACCCAAAAATATTTCTGGTTTCTTTTCAATAAGGGTTATCTTGTGTAGAGCTGCTATTTATGCAAACTTGCTATTTTTAGTAAGTTGTTCATACGATCTTGGAATATTTTGATTTCACATGTGGAGGTTCATCTTAGTCATATCAGCCTACCAGTAAAGTTGCAGTGCTAGATCAAGTCTAGTTTTGAAGATGTTGCAAATTTTTGGTATTGGTAGCAGGGTATAGAAACTTTGAACTCAGTTTTGAAGGCTTTAGAGGCCTCGGATGAGGTCAAATTTTTGGTTGAATGAAGCTTTCTTAATTTAAGAGTTGTAGAGCTCCTTGTGCCCTTTCTGAATTGGGGTCATAATAGTCAATCGGAGCAACTGGTGATGACTTATGGTCTTCGAAAGTCGGGCCACCTGAAATGGTAGAAAATAATTTTTTTCAAAATTTCTGTTTGGGTTTCAAAAGTTATTTTGAGCCAACTATGATGTAATAAGATGAAAAATAAAATAATTCTAAATTTGGTCGGCCCTTGGGGCTAAATTTTTGGAACCTTCTTGGGCGGTGGAAATTGTCTATATAAAGAAGGCTCGTAGTGTTGTCTTGTACAGTTCGGGATAGTTCTGGGTAGCAGATCTGGGTATTGATTCGAGGCTTTGTCATACAGAATATTGTAAGGGAATGACCATGTGGCTTTGAATATTGTAATTATAAAAATTTGTAATTCCACATTTGTGGAGATAATAAGAAGCCCATTTGTTGTTCTTTCAAATTGTTGTTGTTTCTCTATTTATGTTATGTTTTTGTGGTATTAAGGGGAGCACCCTTCATCAGAAAGGAAAGTGATTCAGTTGGAACATATTAGTATAGGAGATCAAACTACAGATATTCTTGCTAAAGCACTTTCCAAGGTGAAAGTTGATCACTTCAGAAAAAAAAGTAAAAAAAAATCTTGGTATGGTTGAAATATAATTTTTGATTTGTATTAATATAATAAATATGTTTAATGTGTAAACTACTTATGGGCTCATCCATCATGTGTACATTTCTGAGACGTGACGACTTCTTACTCAATGAACACTTGTATTTAATGTTACAAGGTGACAATCTTGTAATGGAGATTTGTTATGGTAGACATTCTGATATGTCAGTGCACATACCATAATAGTTTTATATGTAAGGGGAATGTAATGTTCTTTAATTACTACATCCTTGTATCATGATCTTAGGTGATATGAAAACCAGGTATCACAATCTAAGGTGATTCCTCATATCACGATATAAGGTGATGTGAAAACTAGGCATCACATGTCAGGTGATTCCTCATATCACATGTTAGGTGATATGTAAAATTGGGTATCACATGTCAGGTGATTCCTCATATCACATGTTAGGTTATATCTAAAACTGGGTATCATGTGGTAGGTGATTCCTCATATCACATGTTAGGTGATATCTAAAACTGGGTATCATGTGTCAGGTGATTCCTCATATCACATGTTAGGTGATATGTAAAAGTGTGTATCATGTGTTAGATGATTCCTCATATCACATGTTAGGTGATATATTTAAAAATGGGTATCACATGATAGATGATTTTGTTAGTGCCCAAAACTGATGGATCACTTTTGGCCAACTAACAGGTACACACTAATACCTCTGCAATTCTAGCTTAATCAAGCCAAGGCTGGTAGGTCTAAATTCACTTCAAACTATCAAATTCTCTATGTTGCACAACTGCGTACATAAATAAATAGAGTTCCTCCCAAGGTGGTGAATGATCCTTGGAGGAAAGAAACAAATCCTCTAATAATCTCTATTCTACAAATCTTGACTAAAGTGGATTAAACTAAGGACTCAAAAGTAATTTTTTTGAAATAATGATTATATAAACTACAAACCACAAAGTATGAACCAAATGACAATTTCTAAATTATAGTTAGAACAGTGCCTTCTAAATACTTGGGCAATAGAGTAATAAAATTTTCAATCCTACATACAATCAGAGATGGTTTTAAGGTAACTCACTCCTGTAAAGCGAGACTATCACCCTATAAGCTTCTCTTGAAACAAAATTTAAAAAAGCTTATACAATAGGTCCTATGGTTTTTAACCCAACTTAAGAGCCTGAAAGGAAACAGTAACAGGTTCTCAGACCATGCTACTATTATTCAAATTGTACAAATTAGTCATAAATGAATGCATTAAATAGAAAAACATAGTAGGATACCCTGGTTCATAGAATAATCTGAAAGACTAATTGAAAACATATAACTTATAACCACAAATAAAAAAGAAGAGCACTTATCTTTATTAATGTTGAAAAAAATAGTACATTAGAGTTCATAGTGTAGTTTTGATCGAATTATATTCTATAAAAATATATCTTGTATTGTATTGTCTCTCTTTACATTTTACATTATGTATATATACATGTTTGAGTGGCTTTCACACCTTTTTAGGGTGAAAAGACACACCCTTATTACAAATTGTTTTGAAAAAATGATAAACTAACTAAAAAATAACTACCTAACTTTCGGATTTGGGCTTGGTTGAAAAACCAAAAAACCTCGTGGAAAGCTAAAATTTTCAATGGAGATAGGAAATTTAATTTCCCAAACTGGGTCTCTTTTATATTTTTAAAATCTGACCATCTTATGCCTATGTCGACATCATCTTTGCAGCAACTTGAAATTCCAACATTTTTTGAAGGCTTTGATCATAGAATTTTGATTGTTCTTGTCACAGAGCTTCCTTCCATAATATCTCAACTTTTTTATTGAAAATTGATGTAATATTTTATCCTATTTCCTATACTCCATCATTAATAATTAGGCATGGAGTTTAACAGGCCATTTTTTAGGGTTTTATAACTATATAAGACTCCAAATTTTGCCCAAAATTTAGAGCTCCAACATGCACTTTCTGGGGATGTATGCTCCAGGTGAGCATAGCGAGATTCCAACTATTTCTAGAGAAGTAGACCAAGTATCCATACTAATCTGATGTGAACTAAAATTGGGTGGCCCCAGGCCCCCCAAAATTGAACATTCATCCTTTCCTCTATCAAACACTTGAATTTGATCAAGTAACACTTTTAACCTTGTTGCATTACATATGTCATCCTTATAGACAATTCTCACCACTTCATCAATACGATCTTTGGTATCCAATCTATATTTAGCCCTTGAGAAATCATCAGGTCTATTGTAATCCTTCCTGAATAGAAGATTTTGGTTAATCATACAAACCTCTAGGTTTTTCTTCTTTTTTCGGATACCTTCTTGTTCACAATCTGTCCCATCTCTATATTTTGGATATTTTTTCTGCTCCCCAAAAGGCTTTGAGAATAGGTTATCTTCAAGAAGTACAAACTCTCTCTCACCAAGAGTTTGATTAGCTGGGACATTTCTAAAATTTTAAGAACTATGCTTCAACACAATCTCTTCATCATGTCTAGCTGATTCCATCTCATCTTCATATGTTTGGTGTACCTCTAGCTCAAAGGATGAACTCCAAGATATCTGACTCTCTGAATGCACTTCATGAGTTTCATCAAATTTAAAATTAGGACTAGTATCTTCGTTATGATGCTGATGCATTCCATTACATAAAGGATCCTCTTCAAACAATGGATTCGATAACATAGAGAAATTAGACATATCTTCATCTACTTCATCTAAAAACAATGGATTCAGGAACATGGAGAATACAGACATAGATTCATGAGAATTTTCATTTGGATCATCAAGTTTTTCATCAACAAGACTAACATCTTCATTGACATTATCTCCTAAAACTTCCTCGTGTTCATGCAGTTCTATTTCATCTCCACAATTTGATTTCTCTTGAATATGGGTTGATCTGTCTACCTCCTTACCATGGTGGATTGAGAAAAAATTTGGACCATTATTCTCAGTGTGTCTTTGGTATTCTATGTCTAATAAAGCTGAAATTTCTCTTGTATTGAGAAGGTTTTCTTCCTCATCATCATGGTCATTGATACATGTTTCCATACATATCTCATCATGTACAAATTCTTCCTCATCCTTATTTGACTTCTCTTGTTGATCTGAATCTATAATATCATTGCGTTATTGTGCTTCTTTTGTAACTTTATCATTTTCTTCTAGGACATCTTAATATAGAAGTTTAAGAAGAATCTCTACCAATTCATGAGTTATTCCTAAACTTTATATTTTGTTTGAAAAACTTGGCCTGATATTAGAAAGTATTTTACCGAAGATATCAATCATCCTCATAAACAAAATCACCACATTTTCATTATCATATCATTCTAAAGTAATAAATGCATCCAAGGGAGACATACATGATACATCCCTGTCATGGAATGCATCAAGGAACCATTATTCAAACTGCATCCATGATGAAATGCATTGTGTAGGTAATGATTCATATTTTTTCCTTGAATTATTCTTCAGTGACCATGCAAACAACTTCATGGTCTCATCTTCTGTATGGATATCATAATTATCAAGGAATATATGAAACGCATCCAAATGATCAAGAGCTAGTTCATCATAATCTACATAAAATTTAGGAACCCTCTATGAAAGTTGTGAAAACAATTCATTAGAACTGCATTGAAACCTTCTAAGGTCTAAAGGTCTAGTATCAACGGGAATCAAAAACCATTTGAAAAATTCCTTAAAATAAAAATTAGTCATCCCTTCTAGGCTATCTTCCTATCTCCTGAGTTTTCTCCCTCAGTAGAGTCACTAACTGAAATTATTTCTTCAATAGAGTCGCCACCTTCTTTATAAGAAGGATAAAATCATATAACTAATTTTGAGTTCTATTTCCATTAGAGTCTCACAACTGTAACCAAAGATTCTTCAAATGTCTTTAACTCATAGCATCTCCAGCGGAGTCGCCAATTTGTTGGTGCCCAAAAATGATGGATCACTTTTGGCCAACTGACAGGTACACACTAATACCTTTGCAATTCTGGCTTAATCAAGCCAGGCCTAGTAGGCCTAAATTCACTTTAAACTATCAAATTCTCTATGTTGCACAACTACGTACATAAATAAATAAAGTTCCTCCCAAGGTGGTCAATGATCCTTGGATGAAAGAAAAAAATCCTCTAATAATCTATATTCTATAAATCTTGCCTAAAGTGGATTAAACTAATGACACAAAAGTAATATTTTTGAAATAATGACTATATAATCTACAAATGACAAAGTATGAACCAAATGACAATTTCCAAATTATAGTTAGATCAATGCCTTCTAAACACTTGGGCTATAGAGTCATAAAAATTTCAATCCTACACACAATCAGAGATACTTTTAAGGTGACTCACTCCTATAAAGTGAGACCATCACCCTACAAGCTTCTATAGAAACAAAATTTAAAACGACTTATACAATAGGTCCTATGGTTTTTAACCCAACTTCAGAGCCCGAAAGGAAACATTAACAGGTTCTCAGACCATGTAACTATACAGGACTCCAAATTCTGCCTAAAATTTAGAGATCCAACAAGCTCGTTCTAGGGACGTATGCTCCATGTGAGCATAGCGAGATTCTAGCTATCTCTAGAGAAGCATATTAAGTATCCATACTAATCTGATGTGAAGTAAAATTGGGTGGCTCCAAGCCCCCCAAAATTGAACATTCATCATTTCCTCTATCAAACACTTGATTTTGATCATGTAACACTTTTAACCTTGTTGCATTAGATATCTCATCCTTATAGACAATTCTCACCGCTTCATCAATATGATCTTTGGCATCCAATCTATATTCAGCCCTTGAGAAATCATCAGGTCCATTGTAATCCTTGTTGAATAGAAAATTTTGGTTAATCATACAAACCTCTAGGTTAGTCTTATTTTTTCAGATACCTTCTTGTTCACAATCTGTCCCATCTCTATATTTTGGATATTTTTTCTCCTCACCAAAAGGATTTGAGAATAGCTTATCTTCAAGAAGTAAAAACTCTCTCTCACCAAGAGTTTGATCAGCTCGGACATTTCTAAAAATTTTAGAACTATACTTCAACACCTTCTCTTCATCATGTCTAGTTGATTCCATCTCATCTTGATATGTTTGGTGTACCTCTGGCTCAAAGGATGAACTCCAAGATATCTCACCCTCTGAATGCACTTCATGAGTTTCATCAAATTTAAAATTAGGACTATTATCTTCATTATGATGCTGATGGATTCCATTGCATAAAGGATCCTCTTCAAACAATGGATTCGAGAAAATAGAGAAATCAGATATATCTTCATATACTTCCTCTTCAAACAATGGATTCAAGAACATGGAGAATTCAAACATACATTCATGAGAATTTTCATTTAGATCATCAAGTTTCTCATCAACAAGACTAACATCTTTATTGACATTATCTCCTAAAACTTCCTCCTATTCATGCAATTATATTTCATCTCCACAATTTGATTTCTCTTGAATATGGGCTGATCCGTCTACCTCCTTACCATGGTGGATTGAGAAAAAATTTGGACCATTCTTCTCTATGTGTCTTTGGTATTCTATGTCTAATAAATCTAAAATTTCTCTTATATTATGAAGGTTTTCTTCCTCATCATCATGGTCATTGATACAAGTTTCCATACATATCTCATCATGTACAAACTTTTCCTCATCCTAATTTGACTTCTCTTGTTGATCTGAATCTAGAATATCATTAGGTTCTTGTGCCTCTTTTGTAACTTTATCATTTTCTTCTAGGACATGTTCATACACAATTTTAAGAAGAATCTCTACGTGTTCACGAGTTACTACTAAACTGTATATTTTGTTTGGAAAACTTGGCCTGATATCAGAAGGTATTTTACCAAAGATATCAATCATCTTCATAAATAAACTCACCAAATTTTCATTATGATATCATTCTAAAGTGATAAATGCATCCAAGGGAGACATACATGATTCATCCTTTTCATGGAATGCATCAAGGAATCATTGTTCAAACTACATCGATTGTGTACGTAATGATTCATATTTTTCTCTTACATTATTCTTTAGTGACCATGCAAACAACTTCATTGCATCATCTTCTGTATGGATCTCATAATTATCAAGGAATATATGAAACACATCCAAATAATCAGGAGTCATTTCATCATAATCTCCATAAAATTCAGGAACCCCCTGTGAAAGTTGTGAAAATAATTCATTAGAACTGCATTGAAACCTTCTCAGATCTAAAGGCCTGGTATCAATAGGAATCAAAAACCTTTTGAAAATTTCCTTAAAAGGAAAATTTATCATCCCTTCTTGGCTATCTTCCTATCTCCTTCTGAGTTTTCTCCCTTAGTAGAGTCACTGACTGAAATTCTTTCTTGAACAATAGAATCCCCACCTTCTTCATAAGAAGGATAAAATCATATAACTAATCCTGAGTTTTGTTTCTAGTAGAGTCTCACAACTATAACCAAATATTCTGCAAACATCTTTAGCTAATAGCATCCCCAGCAGAGTCAGCAATTTGTTGGTGCCCAAAAATGATGGATCACTTTTGGCCAACTAAAAGGTACACAATAAAGAATCTACAATTCTAGCTTTATCAAGCCAAGGCTGGTAGGCCTAAATTCACTTTCAACTATCAAATTCTCTATGTTGCACAACTGCATATGTAAATAAACAAAGTTCCTCCCAAGGTGGTGAATGATCCTTGGAGGAAACAAACAAATCCTCTAATAATCTCTATTCTATAAATCTTGACTAAAGTGGATTAAACTAAGGACTCAAAAGTAATATTTTTGAAATAATGATTATATAATCTACAAACCACAAAGTATGAACCAAATGACAATTTCTAAATTATAGTTAGATCAGTGTCTTCTAAATAATTGGGCTATAGAGTAATAAAACTTTCAATCCTACATACAATCAGAGACGGTTTTAAGGTAACTCACTCCTGTAAAGCGAGACCATCACCCTACAAAATTCTATTGAAACAAAATTTAAAATAAGTTATACAATAGGTCCTATGGTTTTTAACCCAACTTAAAAGCCCGAAAGGAAATAGTAACAGGTTCTCAAACCATGCTACCATTATTCAAATTGTACAAATTAGTCATTAATGAATGCTTCAAATAGAAAAACATGGTAGGATACCCTGGTTCATAGAGTAATCTGAAAGACTAATTGAGAACATATAACTTATAACCAAAAATAAAAAAGAAGAGCACTTATCTTTATTAATGTTGAAAAAAATAGTACATTAGTGTTCATATTGTAGTTTTGATCGAATTATATTCTATGAAAATATATATTGTATTCTATTGTCTCTCTTTACATTCTACATTATGTATATATACATGTTTGATTGGCTTTCACACCTCTTTAGGGTGAAAAGACACACCCTTATTACAAATTGTTTTGAAAAATGATAAACTAACTAAAAAACATCTATGTAACTTTCGGATTTGGGCTTTCTTCAAAAACCAAAACACCTCGTGGAAACCTAAGATTTTTAGTGGACATAGGAAATTTGATTCCCCAAATTGGGTATTTTTAGATTTTTAAAATCCAACCATCTTATGCCTATGTCAACATCATATTTGCACCAGGTCGAAATTCCAACATTTTTTGAAGGCTTTGATCATAGAATTTTGATTGTTCTTGTCATAGAGCTTCCTTGCATCATATCTCAACTTTTTAATTGAAAACTAATGTAATATTTTATCCCATTTCATGTACTCCATCATTAATTATTGGGCATGGAGTTTAAGAGGCCATTTTTTAGGGTTTTATAACTATATAGGACTCTAAATTTTGCCAAAAATTTAGAACTCCAACAGGCTCTTTCTAGGGATGTATGCTCCATGTGAGCATAGCGAGATTCTAGCTATCTCTACTGAAGCAAACCAAGTATCCATACTAATCTGATGTGAATTAAAATTGGGTGGCCCCCAGCCCCCCAAAATTGAACATTCATCCTTTCCTCTATCAAACACTTGATTTTGATCAAGTAACACTTTTAACCTTGCTGCATTACATATGTCATCCTTATAGACAATTCTCAATGCTTCATGAATACAATCTTTGGCATCCAATCTATATTCAGCCCTTGAGAAATCATAAGGTCCATTGTAATCCTTGCTGAATAGAAGATTTTGGTTAATCATACAAACCTCTAGGTTAGTCTTCTTTTTTCAATACCTTCTTGTTCACAATCTGTCCCATCTAAATATTTTGGATATTTTTTCTCCTCACCAAAAGGCTTTGAGAATATCTTATCTTCAAGAGGTACAAACTCTCTCTCACCAAGAGTTTGATCAGCTCAGACATTTCTAAAATTTTTAGAACTATACTTCAACACATTCTCTTCATCATGTCTAGTGGATTCCATCTCATCTTCATATGTTTGGTGTACCTCTAGCTCAAAGGATGAACTCCAAGATATCTCACCATCTGAATGCATTTCATAAGTTTCATCAAATTTAAAATTAGGACTATTATCTTCATTATGATGCTGATGGATTCCATTGCATAAAGGATCCTCTTCAAACAATGGATTCGATAACATATAGAAATTAGACATATCTTCATCTACTTCCTCTTCAAACAATGGATTCAGGAACATGGAGAATTGAGAAATACATTCATGAGAATTTCCATTTAGATCATCAGGGTTTTCATCAACAAGACTAACATCTTTATTGACATTATCTTCTAAAACTTCCTATTGTTCATGCAGTTCTATTTCATCTCCACAATTTGATTTCTCTTCAATATGGGTTGATCCGTCTAACTCCTTACCATTGTGGTTTGAGAAAAAATTTGGACCATTATTCTCAGTGTGTCTTTGGTATTCTATGTCTAATAAAGCTGAAATTTCTCCTGTATTGAGAAGGTTTTCTTCCTCATCATCATGGTCATTATTACATGTTTCCATACATATCTCATCATGTACAAATTCTTCATCATCCTTATTTGACTTCTCTTGTTGATCTAAATCTACAATATCATTACGTTCTTGTGCCTCTTTTGTAACTTTATCATTTTCTTCTAGGACATCTTCATAAAGAATTTTAAGAAGAATCTCTACTGTTCACGAGTTATTCCTAAACTGTATATTTTGTTTGAAAAACTTGGCCTGATATTAGAAGGTATTTTAGCGAAGATATCAATCATCCTCATAAATAAACTCACCACATTTTCATGATCATATCATTATAAAGTAATAAATGCATCCAAGGAAGACATACATGATACATCCCTATCATGTCCCTATCATGGAATGCATCAATGAACCATTGTTCAAACTACATCCATGATGAAATGCATTGTGTAGGTAATGATTCATATTTTTCCCTTGCATTATTCTTTAGTGACCATGCAAACAACTTCATGCCATCATCTTCTCTATGGATCTCATAATTATCAAGGAATATATGGAACGCATCCAAATGATCAAGAGTCAGTTCATCATAATCTACATAAAATTTAGGAACCCTCTATTAAAGTTGTGAAAACAATTCATTAGAACTACATTGAAACCTTCTAGGATCTAAAGGCCTAGTATCAACGGGAATCCAAAACTTTTTGAAAATTTCCTTAAAAGAAAAATTTGTCATCCCTTCTAGGCTATCTTCCTGTCTCCTGAGTTTTCTCCCTCAGTAGAGTCACTAACTAAAATTCTTTCTTCAATAGAGTTGCCACCTTCTTCATAAGAAGGATAAAATCATATAACTAATCTCGAGTTCTGTTTCCTGTAGAGTCTCACAACTGTAACCAAAGATTCTGCAAATGTCTTTAACTGATAGCATCCCTATTAGAGTCACCAATTTGTTTGTGCCCAAAAATGATGGATCACTTTTGGCCAACTGACAGGTACACACTAATACCTTTGCAATTTTGGCTTAATCAAGCCAAGGCTAGTAGGCCTAAGTTCACTTTAAACTATCAAATTCTCTATGTTGCACAACTGTGTAGATTGATAAACAAAGTACCTCCCATGGTGGTCAATGATCCTTGGAGGAAAGAAGAAAATCCTCTGAGAATCTATATTCTATAAATCTTGACTAAAGTGGATTAAACTAATGACCAAAAAGTAATATTTTTTAAATAATCATTATATAATCTACAAATGAAAAAGTATGAATGAAATGAAAATTTCCAAATTATAGTTAGATCAGTGCCTTCTAAATACTTGGGCTATAGAGTCATAAAACTTTCAATCCTATGTAGAATCAGAGATAGTTTTAAGGTAACTCACTCCTGTAAAGCGAGACCATCACCCTACAAGCTTTAATTGAAACAAAATTTAAAACAACTTATACAATAGGTCCTATGGTTTTTAACCAAACTTAAGAGCTCGAAAGGAAACAATAACAGGTTCTCAAACCATGTAACTATACAGGACTCCAAATTTTCTGCAAAATTTAGAGCTCCAACAGGCTCTTTCTGGGGACGTATGCTCCATGTGAGCATAGTGAGATTTTAGGTATCTCTACAGAAGTAGACCAAGTATCCATACTAACCTAATGCGAAGTAAAATTGGGTGGCCCCAGGCCCCCCAAAATTGAACATTCATCCTTTCCTCTATCAAACACTTGATTTTGATCATGTAAAACTTTTAACCTTGTTGCATTACATATGTCATCCTTATAGACAATTCTCACTACTTCATCAATACGATCTTTGACATCCAATTTGTATTCAGCCCTTGAGAAATCATCAGGTCCATTGTAATCCTTGCTGAATAGAAGATTTTGGTTAATCATACAAACCTCTAGGTTAGTATCCTTTTTTCGGATACCTTCTTGTTCACAATCTGTCCCATCTCTATATTTTGGATATTTTTTCTCCTCACCAAAAGGCTTTGAGAATAGCTTAACTTCAAGAAGTACAAACTATCTCTCACCAAGAATTTGATTAGCTAGGACATTTCTAAAAATTTTACAACTATACTTCAACACATTCTCTTCATCATGTCTAGCTGATTCTATCTCATCTTCATATGTTTGGTGTACCTCTAGCTCAAAGGATGAACTCCAAGATATCTCACCCTCTGAATGCACTTCATGAGTTTCATCAAATTTAAAATTAGGACTGTTATCTTCATTATGATGCTGATGGATTCCAATGCATAAGGGATCCTCTTTAAACAATGGATTTGATAACATAGAGAAATCAGATAAATCTTCATCTACTTCCTCTTCAAACAATGGATTTAGGAACATGGAGAATTCAGACATACATTCATGAGAATTTTCATTTGGATCATCAAGTTTTTCATCAACAAGACTAACATCTTCACTGACATTATCTCCTGAAACTTCCTCCTGTTCATGCAGTTCTATTTCATCTCCACAATTTGATTTCTCTTGAATATGGGTTGAACCATCTACCTCCTTACCATGGTGGATTGAGAAAAAATTTTGACCATTCTTCTCAGTGTGTCTATGGTATTCTATGTCTAATAAATCTGAAATTTCTCTTGTATTGAGAAGGTTTTCTTCCTCATCGTCATGGTCATTGATACAAGTTTCCATACATATCTCATCATGTACAAATTCTTCCTCATCCTGATTTGACTTCTCTTGTTTATCTGAATCTAGAATATCATTAGGTTCATGTACCTCTTTTGTAACTTTATCATTTTCTTCTAAGACATCTTCATACACAATTTTAAGAGGAATCTGTACCTGTTCATGAGTTACTCCTAAACTGAATATTTTGTTTGAAAAACTTGGCCTAATATGAGAAGGTATTTTATAGAAGATATCAATCATCCTCATAAAAAAACTCACCAATTTTTCATTATCATATCGTTCTAAAGTAATAAATGCATCCGAGGGAGACATACATAATTCATCCTTGTCATGGAATGCATCAAGGAACCATTGTTCAAACTACATCCATGATGAAATGCAATGTGTAGGTAATGTTTCATATTTCTCCCTTGCATTATTCCTCATTGACCATGCAAACAACTTCATTTCATCATCTTCTATATGGATCTCATAATTATCAAGGAATATATGAAACACATCCAAATAATTAGGAGCCGGTTCATCATAATCTCCATAAAATTCAGGAACTCTTTGTGAAAGTTGTGAAAACAATTCATTAGAACTGCATTGAAACCTTCTTAGATCTAAAGGCCTGGTATCAATGGGAATCAAAAACCTTTTGAAAATTTCCTTAAAAGGAAAATTTATCATCCCTGCTAGGCTATCTTCCTATCTCCTTCTGAGTTTTCTCCCTTAGTAGAGTCACTAACTAAAATTCTTTCTTCAATAGAGTCGCCACCTTCTTCATAAGAAGGATAATATCATATAACTAATCCCGAGTTCTATTTCCAGTAGAGTCTCACAACTATAACCAAATATTCTGCAAACGTCTTTAACTGATAGTGTCCCCACCAGAGTCACCAATTTGTTGATGCCCAAAAATGATGGATCACTTTTGGCCAACTAACAGGTACACACTAAAAACTCTGCAATTATGGCTTTATCAGGCCAAGGCTGGTAGGCCTAAATTCAATTTAAACTATCAAATTCTCTATGTTGCACAACTGCATATGTAAATAAACAAGGTTCCTCCCAAGGTGGTGAATGATCCTTAGAGGAAAGAAACAAATCTTGTAGTAATCTCTATTCTATAAATCCTGACTAAAGTGGATTAAACTAAGGACTCAAAAGTAATATTTTTGAAATAATGATTATATAATCTACAAACCACAAAGTATGAACCAAATGACAATTTCCAAATTATAGTTAGATCAATGTCTTCTAAATAATTGGGCTATAGAGTCATAAAAATTTCAATCCTATGTACAATCAGAGACAGTTTTAAGGTAACTCACTCTTGTAAAGCAAGACCATCACCCTACAAGATTCTATTTAAATAAAATTTAAAATAACTTATACAATAGGTCCTATGGTTTTTAACCCAACTTAAGAGCCCGAAAGGAAATAGTAACAGGTTCTCAGACCATGCTACCATTATTCAAATTGTAAAAATTACTCATTAATGAATGCATCAAATAGAAAAACAGAGTAGGATACCCTGGTTCATAGAGTGATCTGAAAGACTAATTGAAAATATACAACTTATAACCACAAATAAAAAAGAAGAGAACTTATCTTTATTAATTTTGAAAAAAATAGTACATTAGAGTTCATATTGTATTTTTGATCGAATTATATCCTATGAAAATATATCTTGTGTTGTATTGTCTCTCTTTACATTTTACATTTTATATATATATATATATATATATATATATATATATATATATATATATATATATATATATATATATATATATATATATATATATATATATATATATATATATATATATATATATATATATATATATATATATATATATATATATATTATGTATGTATGTATGTATGTATGTATGTATGTATGTGTGGCTTTCACACCTCTTTCGGGTGAAAAGACACACCCTTATTTTAAATTGTTTTGAAAAAATGATAAACTAACTAAAAAATAACTACCTAACTTTCAGATTTGGGCTTGGTTTAAAAACCAAAACACCTCGTGAAAACCTAAGATTTTTACTAGAGATAGGAAAATTGATTTCCCAAACTACGTCTTTTTTATATTTTCTATATCCGACCATCTTATGCCTATGTCGACATCATCTTTGCAGCAAGTCAAAATTCTAGCATTTTCTGAAGGCTTTGATCATAGAATTATTATTGTTCTTGTCATAGAGCTTCCTTACATAATATCTCAACTTTTTAATTGAAAATTAATGTAATATTTTATCCCACTTCATGTACTCCATCATTAATTATTGGGCATGGAGTTTAAAAGGCCATTTTTTAGGGTTTTATAACTATATAGGACTCTAATTTTTGCCCAAAATTTAGAGCTCCAACAGGCACTTTCTGGGGATGTATGCTCCATGTGAACATAGCGAGATTCCAGCTATCTTTAGAGAAGCAGACCAAGTATCCATACTAATCTAATGTGAACTAAAATTGGGTGGCCACAGGCACACAAAAATTGAACATTGATCCTTTCCTCTATCAAACACTTGATTTTGATCATGTAACACTTTTAACCTTGTTGCATTACATATGTCATCCTTATAGACAATTCTCACCACTTCATCAATATGATCTTTGGCATCCAATCTATATTTAGCCCTTGAGAAATCATCAAGTTCATTGTAATCATTGTTGAATAGAAGATTTTGGTTAATCATACAAACCTCTAGGTTAGTCTTCCTTTTTCGGATACCTTCTTGTTCACAATCTGTCCCATCTCTATATTTTGGATATTTTTTCTCCTCACCAAAAGGCTTTGAGAATAGCTTATCTTCAAGAAGTACAAACACTCTCTCACCAACACTTTGATCAGCTGGGACATTTCTAAAAAATTTAGAACTATGCTTCAACACATTCTCTTCATCATGTCTAGCTGATTCCATCTCATCTTCATATATTTGGTGTACCTCTAGCTCAAAGGATGAACTCCAAGATATCTCACCCTCTGAATGCACTTCATGAGTTTCACCAAATTTAAAATTAGGACTGTTATCTTCATTATGATGTTGATGGATTGCATTGCATAAAGGATCCTCTTCAAACAATGGATTTGATAACATAGTGAAATCAGACATATCTTCATCTACTTCCTCTTCAAACAATGGATTCAGGAACATGGAGAATTCAGACATACATTCATGAGAATTTTCATTTGGATCATTAAGTTTTTTATCAGCAAGACTAACATCTTCATTGATATTATCTTCTCAAACTTCCTCATGTTCATGCAGTTCTATTTCATCTCCACAATTTGATTCCACTTGAATATGGGCTGATCTATCTACCTCCTTACCATGGTGTATTGAGAAAAAAATTGGACCATTCTTCTCAGTGTGTCTTTGGTATTCTATGTCTAATAAAGCTGAAATTTCTCTTGTTTTGAGAAGGTTTTCTTCCTCATCATCATGGTCATTGATACATGTTTCCATACATATCTCATCATGTTCAAATTCTTCCTCATCCTGATTTGACTACTCTTGTTGATCTGAATCTAGAATATCATTAGGTTCTTGTGCCTCTTTTGTAACTTTATCATTTTCTTCTAGGACATCTTCAAACACAATTTTAAGAAGAATCTCTACCTGTTCACAAGTTACTCCTAAACTGTATATTTTGTTTGGAAAACTTGGCCTGATTCATCTAAGGGAGACATACATGATTCATCCCTGTCATGGAATGCATCAAGGAACCATTGGTCAAACTGCATCCATGATGAAATGCATTGTGTAGGTAATGATCCATATTTTTCCCTTGCATTATTCTTTAGTGACCATGAAAACAACTTCATGGCATCATCTTATATATGGATCTCATAATTATCAAGGAATATATGAAACATGTGCAAATGATCAAGAGTCAGCACATCATAATCTCCATAAAATTTGGGAACCCTCTGTGAAAGTTGTGAAAATAATTCATTAGAACTGCATTGAAACCTTCTAAGATCTAAAGGCCTGGTATCAATGGGAATCAAAAACC